>JASCQY010000193.1:15679-38884 GCA_030264315.1 Sardinella tawilis
TAGTGAGCATGCACATATGGGTGGGGGGCAGTGAGAAAAGTTGATTTAGTAGCGTGAATTTGAGAATAGCGTTTTGTCTGTTTACATGGAACATCAACAGATGTGAAATCATTCAGGATCTTAAAGTGCACCTTTAAACAACCATACCCCTTTTGGACATTTGCCCATAAATAGAAACATCACAATTTTGTGATGTATTTTGTATTTTCCATTTTGCTTTTGAGTGCTCCCCTGTTCCCCTCTGTCTCAGGTCATTTGGAGTCTCAGTACTTGCCTAATGTGGCAGTTGGAATGCACACTCCATCCTCTTCATGGTAGCCTTGAGCACACCGACACCTGTAGCTTCCAACCGTATTGAGGCACTCCTGGTGATCCTCAGTGCATACAGACTCAGGCTGCTCACACTCATTCATATCTGCCAACAGCACAGAGGACACAGGAAACATTTCCACATGCTCAAGCCCATTTTACAAGGACAGACAACAATGATCTGAAGCTCTTGCCATGCGCCATACTATGTCTCTGATAACTGCTGTACTCCTATCTGATCTTACTAAAGTAAATGATTAGGTGTTTACCAGTGCATGTGCCTTCCTCCTCCGTGAATCCTGCTGAGCAAGCTAAGCACTCATCTGGACCAGGTCCTTTACAGCCAGAACACACCTTGTCGCAAGCTGGAAAAAGATTACACAAAAACCTCTAATATCAGTATGGAGATGGAACTGCTGCATAAGACTTGGTCTGTACAACAAAATGCGTCTCACCCTTGCAGGAAAAAGATCCTTCAGTGTTGAGGCAATACTGGTCCTCTTTACAGAGGGAGGAATCCTTGGAGCACTCATCAACATCTTGGCAATATGGAATGAGGAAGAAAGCGGATCATAATTAACGTTCCGAAGAAAAACAAATATTTGTGTTCCCTATAATCCGCTCTTGGAAAAAAATGATGATTTTCCTACCAATGCATGTCTCATCATCATCCTCTTCCCAGCCATCTTTGCACTCATCGCAGTCCTTATTGGTGGGGCCCGTGCAGGTTTTACAAGAGGTGTGGCACTCTGGAAAAGAGCAACTCTTCAAGTCAGCTTGAGCCTTGAGTTAAGGAAGTACCTTTCTCTACATATTTGACATGGTCTATGCTAATGGCTGACACTTCCTGCTCTGTTCAGTGGCATGAGCCTTGCTGAGGGAGTAGAGGGAGTTTACACGTGTACCTGTGTAGGTCACATGGACCATATTGTGGCTGTGGGAGGTGTCCTACAGTGACAAGGTCTACTTGACATCAGGAAGATGTATTATTTCTAGCAATAGCCGACAAATGGTTTCTGTATATTATACTGTCCATTTCATGGACACCAAAAATTAATTCGAACACGTACATGATTTGGTGGATAAGGTACGATAAATTTGATATATAAAGGAAAATGAGTGTGTGTGTGTGTTTTTTTTTTTCTTGTTTTTTTTTTTTTAAGTTTAATTTAATTCAATGAAACTATATTTGTATGGCGCCTTTTAGAATAGTATTCTCTCCTAGCACTTTACAGTTTCGGCCTTGGAACTGAAGGGTTGCCGGTTTGATTCCTGGCCAGTAGTCTGTTGAGCACGGCACTTAACCCCTCGCTGCTCCCTAGGCTCTGCTGTTAGCAGGCACCCAACTGCACGAAGTTAGTGTGTGCTGCACCACACTGTGTCTCCACTGTGTGCTGTGTGTGTAATTGCCAATTTACAGTTCAGTTAAAGGCAAAGACAAATTTTCTGCACAAGATTAAAAACAGTCTAAATTATTATTATAATTTAGTCAATCTGCCCTGGGCAGATCCACAGTTTAAGGGGCAAGCCAACTGCCGGGGGTCATGTGCTGTAGGAAAAGTATAATCAGCAGTTGCAATAGTAGACTACAATTTGTCCATGGTTTTAGCTGGGCATCATAATCATTAAAAATTGTATTGTCTCACAACATTATTATGGGAGTCAAGCCATAGGTGGTTGTCTAAAGTTCTGGCTGGACAGAGCCCTGTTGTTTGATGTTACTAAGTGCTATCGATGAGTATGTATGAGAGTATGTATGAGTAGGTATGAGAACGACAGATTTTCATGCACGTAGACCGAATAACAAAACAGCAGCCAACGCTAACTGATTAGGGCACGTCTGTTTCGTTTTCATATGCCCTAATCTGTGATAGTGGTAGCGGCCAGTTTGCGAATTCGTTCTGTGTTGTACCTACTGCTGTCGCTCTGATACCTATCGATAGCACTCGGCAGCCTCAGACGACAGGGCTTCGGTTTGATTCACCCCGGACAACTCCTTTAAAGTCAAGGAGGGAGACTGACCATAGGGGTAACATTGGTTGCTTTATTTCATATTTCTTTTAGCCTGGTAATAAAACCAGCCCCTTGTTCTGCACTTAGATTCATGCAGAGGGTCTGGACATTCGTTAATCAGATTTGATTGCTTGCTGGAGGTGCTTAAGTTTAAAAGGACTGGATCAGCCCTTGAGTGATAGCCTGCCTTGACTGATAATATTTTAGCTCTGCATTCACAACCCCTCCCTCTGTTTGATGATTGGACAGGTTCAAATGCTTTTTCAAAGTTGCACTGATGGATTCTCTGCACTCTTTTTCGAATGCTAGTGAGGTGTGAAGCCTTGTCTCCCTAGTGCACGGCTTCTAGGGCGAGTGTGCTACCAAGGAAGCGTTCTCGACTTTGAGAAACAGTGAACGATCTTTGCTAGGCAGGAGCTAAAAGTGCTACCGTCAGACTCCAAGAATGGCTGGATGAACTGGAGAAAGGTAAAACTCAATTCAACTTAACTCGAGGGGAGGTGGAAAATAAGTGGGGTTCCCCAAATGGTGGAGTATTCCTTTAATAGCTGATCCCTCTACAGACTATGAAATGGGAAATTACCTGTGCAAAGGGAGTAAGTGTCGTTTCTTTCCTCATTGAAGTGTCCATCAGTGCACTCCAGACAGAATTCCCCTTTGTATCCACGGTTGCAGCTGCACTTGCCATTACCTCCTCTTGTCCCTTCACCATCACACAGGCCGTTACCATGGCAAGGTTTCTCTGATCCTCCAACACAGCCTGATCAGGACACAAACAACAGACAAAACACCACAAGTGTAATTCAATGTAATTTAACTTACTTCCAAATATAAACACTAATGCTTGAAGGCGTACACTAATACAAGCATTTGGACGTAAAAAATACATGCACTGACTTAGCACACAAAGTATAATAATACTAATGTGAGTATTAATATACTAATGTGAATGGATATTAAAGAAGCATTGTTGTGTTGGAGGGGAAATTAAAAAACACTGTTTGTTTAAACACAGCAAATCATCATTGCTCAACATATTGTCAAAGTTATACAAAACATACGGTTTCAAAGATGGGTATTTCGTTCCTATTGAGACTTATTAAAAAAAAAACTGTGTGTGTTTTATCAAGACCTACCATTGCAGTCTGGGCCAAAGGTTCCTGAGGGACAGCAGACTTTAATGGTCTCAATGCAAAACCACTTGAAAAGGTCAGGATGTTTTGTTCTCCTGAAGCACATAAGATATTATTTTAATATGATGAAAGATGAGGCCTTACATAGAGGATATCAGAGACACTTACAGTATATACTTTGATAACAATCAAATTGGACATGAGGAAGAACATTTGACAAGTGATGTCCAGGGAAAACTTTCAAACCTTTTGAACCACCAAGTTTCAAAATGGTCTTCGTGTTCTTCAACCATCTGATTGCATTCGAAGCTGCTGCTGTCACATAGTCCTTCAAGAATCTCCACCAGACGGATCTCACTGGACAGGGAGAAGATTGCACAATGTAGTATAACAGAATGCAACAGCTGTCTGTATCAGTAGTGATGCCACAAAAGCTTGACCTATGAAAAGAGCATTAGTTCACCTGGTTTCATATTTTGACAATTTCCTCTCCTCCCATGCTGTATTTCCACCACCAAAGTTCTGCTTGGCCGTGTTTTCAAAGCCCTTAGAGACACGCCATTCAGAAATATTAGAAAAACATTTAACGTTAGCATGCAGCCCAGCATAGGCAGCCATAACTTTCAATGCAGTTGCATACTTTGCCAATGTTAGGCCAATAGACAATACATTGCAGTACACATTAAAATACCTTAATTTCTCTGGCCTCACCTTGTTAAAATGGTCTGTAATCCGTCTGCATGTTGAACAATCACTTTTTAGATCTTTTGTGTAGATGTACTGCACTTGAAAAACTAAGATTAACAAATAAAATGAAATAATCGAAATACTGGTTGTCATTTTACCATTCAACTTTGCTAACTATTAGCTCATTAGCAAACTGTCTCAAACGTAACCGTCAGGCTAGAAATCCTGATATAACAACATAGTTTTGTCAGCGACTAAAACATATTCACGTGTTAGAGATGAAACATCACTTGTAGCAGCAACAATGGATATATCAAGACAATAGGCAACGCTTTATAGCACTGTATTTACATGCCGGTTGACGAAAGGGACACACATTTTTCGATTTCCGCGTCAGCTTGTGATTACGATTGTGTCTCCTTTCGATTGGTCAAGTTCATACATCAGTCATTTTATAAGCCAATGTGGCATCGCCACGCGCGGGACAACCATGTTAAGTCAAGTGTAAATTTAAGGTCGCAGTATCACCTAAATGCACTTATCTGATAAGAAAGTGGAATTATTTGTTAACTCCGGGTGTATGGTTGATAAGTTTATCCAATAATGCCATGACTTTGCTCTGTGGAAGGAGATGTAGATGTTTTTTTTTTTTCAAAGCTATTTTTATCAGAACTGATCCATGCAGTATCATTATATCACATCATCTATCAGGCCACAGTATTTTTTAAAATTCAGAACCAGAGCTAAAGCAGACTGAGGTACATTCAGAGACACTTATAGGTACATTCCTCCACTACGGGGAAAGGTCCTCTTAAGTTGTCTTCAGCGCATGCGCTCACTTCCTGTATTAAAAAGACATGGCAGAGAAAAGAAGTGTGTCTGAGCGACCACTGCTGTTTTTGATTGTTTTCATTGTGTTGCTACATTTATTAATATGTCCTTTTACCAAGGTTGAGGAGAGTTTCAACTTACAAGCAATACATGACGTTTTGTACCACGGACTTGACCTGGAAAAGGTAAACCAGAGAGATGCCATTAGGCTATCCATGGTATGCTAGCTGATCTCACAAGTTGCATCGGCAGTGTTGATGTAGGCATGCTAATGAATTGGCATGTTCTGAAATAAGACTTTGCATCAAACTATATTATGCAGTAGAGCAATTCAGCATGTGTTTTCAATTGTGTATGTATCAATACAGACGAACAGAGGAGCTCAGCTTCAATAAACTGAAAGTTTTGTAAGTTGTTTTTCGTTTCTCACTGAATAGTATGACCACCACGAATTCCCCGGCGTTGTTCCACGGACATTTGTGGGGCCATTGTTTATCTCAGCACTGTCATCACCAGTTGTGCATGCACTTCATTTTTTGGATGTACCAAAATTCTTCAGTCAAGTTATTGGTAGGTGTCTTCTTGTATATCAGTTACCTGCAGTTCATGTCACTGTACAATAACAACGTTACACTAATTATTTCTCATTTCTCCATTTTAGTGAGAGGCGTGCTGGGGATGTGTGTGGTTGGTGCTCTTTGGCGCATGCAAAATGAAGTTAGGAAGCAATTTGGGACCACTGTTGCAGGATTGTTTTGTCTCATATGTGCATCACAGTTCCATCTTATGTTTTATGCTACCAGACCTCTACCAAATATTTTTGCTCTGCCTATAGGTAAATGACCATATTTTCAATAGAGCAGTCACTATGATTTGTGTTGTCCATGAAAAGCTTTTTAATGATCCTTTTTTTGTACTTTGTAGTTATTCTGGCTTTCGCATCATGGATGGCCCAGAAGTATTGCCCCTTCATATATCTCTCAGCATTTGTCATTATTGTGTTCCGCTCTGAGCTTTGCCTCCTCCTTGGTCTGATGTTACTCATGTCACTGCTGAGCAGAAGACTGACTATACCACAGCTGTTTTATTTTGCCGTACCTGCTGGTATTCTGTCGTTAAGTAAGTACTGTGGGAAGGAATACACTGTGTTTTCTGTGTCCCAACTGTAAATGTGTGAACCAACTGGCAAGTCTTTTTTCCCCTAATCAATCTTTCTCTCTCTCTCTCTCTCTCTCTTTTTTTTTTCTTACAGGTCTGACCGTATGTGTTGACTCTGTATTTTGGAAACAAATACTCTGGCCTGAGGGTCAAGTCCTGTGGTACAACACAATCTTAAACAAAAGTTCTAACTGGGGAATATCCTTTTGTTCTTCCTGCTGTAGTATCAGAGTCTCATTTGTTCATGCCACTGAAATTTTACCCAGATGTTTAGGTTAGTTGTAGCAGCTGACTTCTTATTCACCTTAACTTTGATCCCCTCAGTAAACCTCACCGTTTCTGTGGTACTTCTACTCAGCTGTTCCTCGGGCCCTGGGCAGCACACTGCTCTTTGTTCCTCTGGGTCTTTTTGACAGGAGGATGCAAACACTGTTAATTCCAACAGTTGGATTCATTCTCCTCTACTCTTTCCTGCCTCACAAGGAGCTTCGCTTCATCATCTATACCTTCCCTGTGTTTAACATCGTAGCTGCCCGGGGCTGCTCCTACATGTGAGAAAACTTTCTGTTTTAATGGCATACTTGTATTGATGTTTTAAACTGAAACCGCATTTTGATGTTTTATAATGAAATAGCAATCTTTTGTTAGGCTGTCTGTTGTATTTTAGATTATGGGTCATTGGATTGTGTGTAATTCTGTGGAGTTCTCTCTGTTACAGTCTAAACAACTATCATAAATCCTGGTTGTATAAAATTGCTTCCCTGATTGTGGTTGGTCAGTTGATGATAAATGCTGCCTACACAAGCATATCCCTCTGTGTTTCTCACCACAATTATCCTGGAGGAAGGGCCATGATGGAGCTTCATACATTAGCCTCTGCCCCGTCAGGTCAGTACTGACATTCTCACCAATGTCCAATGCATGTCTGTCTGGAGGAAGGGTGGATTCTATGGAGAGGCTATGTTGTGCTGTAATCTCCCCCCTTTCTTTGCAGATGTCTCTGTGCATATCGATGTATTTTCTGCGCAGACAGGAGTCTCGCGCTTTTTAGAGCTGAATGAAAACTGGAAGTGAGTAACTAGTTTTGCTATTTTGGTATTACTAATAATTAGTAACAATTATTGTACTTCAGTGATAATTCAAAGACTGCTTTGGGGGCAAAATAGTCTATATAGGAATCTGACATACTATGTATTTTGGAACATTTTGTCCATAATGCAGTTGCAGATATACTGTATTGTGTGACAATTTTTATGTGGATGTACTAATCTGACTTAAAGCGATACACCGGCGGAGATCTATTTTAGGCTCCATGTTTGCATGTGCAATCGTGAAATGTTGTGTCAAAAGAATATTTTACGTCAGGCGCACTCAAAGCTTAGTAAAACGAATGTTTCTGGAGACAGTGCTTACCAGTAAACTTTGTTGCCGTCATCTTCGCCATCGAGTCACGTTAAATGTCCATCTCCGAAACGGAATAAACACAGGTAATTAAATTTCACTTCTAAGGGAATGAATGACTAGTTTACAACTTAGCTGGTCATAGAAATAGGGTAGGAAAATGTTTTCAGCCTGCATTGAATTCTCGTAGACCCAAACCATGATGGTGTGTTCAGCGATGGGACTTTTAATGTGACTTTAAGAAAAGATGGCGGACGGAGGAAGTTTTACTGTAGAATGGGTAAGCACCGTCTCCAGAAACATTTGTTTTACTAAGCTTTGAGTGCGCCAACAATGTTGTCTATGCTGACATCCATGAGTACAGACCCTGATAATACGTTGTAGGAAGTTTCGTGAGATTTTGAATATTGTAAGTGGTTAAAACATAGCATTTTGGACGTGTGTGCGAGAGTACTGGCACACTCCCATTGTAAAGGCAAAATCCTCGAAACGAGGAGATTGCCCTAACTCCGGCTGGGAGTGACTGACGTAAAATATTCTTTGACACAAAGTTTCATGACTGCACACGCAGACATAGAGCCTGCAATAGATCTCCACTGGTATATCGCTTTAAGTTTTACAATTCACCGTTTGTGAAACCGGGATGTTTGAGCAAAACATTTAATTTGGCCCCATTTTATGTGTTGTTTTTGATTGCTTTACATCATTGAAATGTTTGAATCCAAATTGTCAGGGTGTCAGTGTTAAAGTAATTAGCTATCTTGTGTACTTGGATTGTACTCTGGAAATATTACTCAGCAACACCTATGGAATGGAAAGGAATTTGGTATTGGCTGAAATTGTCTCTTCAAAAATAAACATATATTAGTAAAGTTTTAAGAAAATCTCTTCTTTTTCAGATATAGCAAAAGAGAAGACTTGGTGCCAGGGGATTCACAAATGAAGATGTTTTCGTATATCTTGATGGAAGCTAACTTAACACAGATAGCTTTACTCAGAGACTCCCATCAGCCAGTGACTTTCATTCAAGGGTACAATAATATAAAGTTTGACTTCTTCAGCTTCCCCCCTTTCAGTATTAAGCTGGCCAACAAACTAGTGCTATTAGAACGAATAAAACACAAACCTAGTTGAATGTAATTCTAATGGCTACATTTGTAGAATGGGATTTCGTTGGCCTGATAGTTTGAACACATGAAACTGAATGGGTCCTCTGATCTGGTGCTTACCACACAATCAAGCTAAGCTGGCTACTGTATGAACACTGAACCAAGGAAGTTGGAGATCCACTATAGTTCAGTCTTGACTGAAACCTTTTTCTCCAAGCTTTAACAGCAAGTCTTGATGTGTGCTGCTGTCTAAAGTGGTGTCATGCTGAAACAACACTGAGGTGAGCGTTCTTCGATTCAATGTATGTGTTGTGACCAATGACATTTTGTTTATTTTTTTTCACTCAGGCCCTGAATTGTGCATTAGAATATTGTGCTATCAGATTGACAATTTTGCGTGTAAAAGCACATTCAGGACAAAACCAGCACATTTTAAGACTTGATCTTACCCTGCTAGAGGAAAGTGAAGATAGGCTGTGGAAAAAAAGTTTGTTTATTGTGAGATTAGTGATCAGATCAGCCAGGAAGTGTGAATCAGTAAATTATCACTAAGAGTCTATGGCTCTGAAATATGGACGTTAAGGAAAAGGATAAACTGATGCTGTTTACATATTAAATTAAAATTTGTTACTTTTGCAGGAAGTTGTGGTTGTGCCATTTCTGCCTTAGCCTGAAAACACTCCCCTAACTCCATCTCAGTTCCACATGTAGAATGAGGTTTCAGTAACATTACAACATTACAAGCCATGGCTGTATCACTAACAATACTGTGCATGTAGGCTTGGCTATTATTATATTATAATCACATAGTAACAGTTGAGACATCAAGTCAGGGGAAATGTTTTATTTACAAATAATCGCAAAATTAGCATTGTTCCAGTCTGAATGTTTATCAAATTCTCTTCAGAAACCATTATTTATAAAATATACAGTACATTTTACTTGACAATAACCCATAATTTAATCCCTCAGAGAAGACAATTGTGCTTGTGAGGCAAATGTTATAAACAAATTGCTTGTCCTGATAAAACATTAATTTACACAGTTAATTAAGAAACATTTCAGTGAGTTTTAAAAGAAATCTACTTCTATGACAGTACCATGAGACATAAATTCACAATAAAATAATTAAATAACAAACAAAAAAGAAAAACGTTTCAGTCACAGCATTTATCTTTTGGGCCAAGAGATATAAAAAAACACAAATTCAGCATCTAGGTGTATTTTACATTATTTAAACTGAAGACTTGGTTTGCAAATCATTAAAGTATTTACAGCATTTTGACCTGAAGTAGTTCTAAGGCACAAGGAGAAAGATGACCAAATAAATACAAAATCATAATACAGCAACAAACCATCACCCCTACAGCTAAATACACCAAACCCCTTCCCTGATACAAATTACTGAGTTTGACATCAACTCCAGTTTGCAGTGTTGCAACAGTAGTACACAAAGAGAAATAAGAACATGATGCAAAATGGCAAAACATTTTAAGTACAGAATACGAATCTCCTCATTGTAAAATATTCTTAAGGACCATGTGGTAACTATGATATGATCCTTAGCTGGGCACAGAAGGGTGTACGAAAAAGTTTAAATTTAGAGGTCAAGCAGATTAGTACTGAAAGTATATCAAAGGAAGGTTGACCTTTAAAAAGAGAAGTCCCTCTACATTTTCCAGCATTGGTCTGGACTGATTCAGGGCACAATTAATACTCCCTGTGCTGAACATTGTTTCTGCTGGGACGACACTAGGGGGACAGCCCAGATACCTAACAGCTACTTTAGCCAGTTCTGGCCATAGGTACTTTTTCAAATTCCAATAATCCAGTGGATTGCAGCTTTGATCCAGAATGTCTTCCTCCAAGTACTCTAGAACTGCCATTTCTGAGGCCTTTGGCTTGTCCTCCTGTTTGATTTTGTTCCTGATGTCATCCATGAGAGACCAAAGGTCATCCTTGCTTGCAGCAGAGCTGTTGGATGGAGCTGAAGGTTCACCACATCCATTGGACAGAAGAGGCTTTGCTTCATCTGAGGTAGACAGAGATACCTCAAGTTCTCGGATGAGGTCTTGTTTGCACCGTTCAGCCTCTTCCTCTGAGAACAAGGAGGTCTTGTACCGTGGGTCCAGCATTGTTGCCCAAGTGTATCTTGGGTCATGCAGTGTGGAGGACATTCTGGTTACCATGGCTTCTTTTAGAGACTTGAGCATGTTGTCTATACCCATTGTCTCGTCAAAAAGCATATCAATTTTTCGATTGAGGATGTGTATGAGAGGTATGACTTGGCCGAGTGTGGCAGTGCGATTGCTCATCTCCCTGCAGGCTACCTCAAAAGGCTTTAAAGCATTGCACACTGACTGCATCACCTCCCATTGATCACAGCTAATCAGTTCCCTGAAATTGCACTCAATGGATATTTCATCAATGGCTTTCTTTTGTTCCACTAAACGTTCAAGCATGAAAAAGGACGTTTTCCATTTGGACGGCACATCCTGGACAAGTTGATTTTCAGGTAACTGGTAGGTCTTCTGTAGTTCGGTCAACTTCTCCTTTGCTTTTGCGGAGCGGTGCACACGTTCACAGATTTTGCGGGCAATGCTGAGAATATTCTGAACCATTCTCTGACTCTTTATGGCTTCACTCACGATGAGGTCTATTGTGTGACCAAAACACTGAAGGGTGGCATGGCCACCATCTTCCAAAACATTTCCAATTATCTGGTTATCTGTTACAGTGAATCCAATCCTGAGGCCTGCAGAAGCAATCCACGTATCCCAGAGATACTCGAGCTGCTTCTGAATGTTCACCATGTTGTAGTCACAGTCTATCTGAGAGACACTGAGGAGAGCTGAACAGTGGAAGTCTTGGCCCTGTGGACGTACACATGATTCATAGGCAACCCAATGAGCAGTCAGTGTCAGATATTCCCTGGTTTGGCTGCTCACCCAGATGCCCGTTGTGAAATGGACAATGCCACCCTCAGCCTCTTTCAGATGTGTAAGGACCACTTCTTTCACCCTTTCATACATTTCTGGTATGGCAGTGCTGGTGAAGTAAGATGATGAGGGTAGAGTATACTGTGGTTGGAGGTATTCCAGCAGTCGATTCAGACCAACGTTCTCCACCACTGCAGATGGCTGAAGATCAAGTGCAAGCATTTCTGCAACAAGTTTTGTGATTTTTTTGGCAACCGGGTGGTATTCATCAAATTTTTCAACATTTTCTTCATACGAGGAAGTGTCCATGAGCTCTTGGTTAATTTGTAGTTCAGCAGTTGACACATCACCTGAGTTATTGCTGTTATTTTCAAGATAATGTCCATGAAACCTCTGCATGTGCCTAAACAAGCAGCTTGTGCCAAGGTTTGTGGTCTTTTTACCTCTGCTAATTGTGCGGCTACAGTGCAAACAAACTACTTTTGTGGGATCTGCAGAGGAAATAGAAAAATGATTCCACAGCTTTGAAGTCTTTTTGCTGAAAAGAGACAGAGTATTGGATTTTCTTTCATTGACAGGGCTGTCAGTCACCTTGGAAGGTACTCTCTCTGTGTAAGGTGACTGTGGTGAGGGCTCCTTGTCGTATGCATTTTTTTGGTTCTTTAGGACGTCTGGGTGTCGTCTCATAAGATGTCTCATCAAACAGCTTGTGCCAAAGTCACCACGTTTCCCTCGGCTGATAACACAGGGACAATATCGACAGAGAGCTTTCAGCTGGTCAACAGGTGAGACGATAAAATGATGCCACACCTCCGATTTAACCCTTTTCATGATTTTCTTGTTTTGCTGGAAAACTGAACTTAGGTCCTCATTTACACTTGGAGCGTCAGATGGTTCCTCTGGTGAAGAAGCTGAAGGTAGATTTTCACCTTTCAATCCAAACGACAAATCAAGCAATGAATCCTGACCAGTCTGATATGTGGCATCATCTGATTCCTCCTCCTTAACATCCAAGTCAGTGTTGATATTCTGTGGCACTTCATCAGAGGTTTCAGGAGAACACGAGGCAAAAGTAGGTTCCTTCTTCACCTCAGCTGAGTCCTGTACCTGTGTGCGGGACAACAGCGTAGGCGGTGTTGTGTATGGTGGTGGAATACTGGAGCCCTGTCCATTTTCCTCAATGACAATGTCACGGTGGGCACGCCACATGTGGCGAATCAGGCAACTTGTTCCCAAGTCCTTTCCATTTTTTCCCCGACTGAACTCATTCATGCAGTGTATACACACAGCCTTGGAACTGTCAGCAGGAGATAAATAAAAATGCTTCCACACTGCTGATCGCCTCCGAGAGCTGGAGTTTTTTGGTGTTGATGCCAAGCCTCCGTCCATCAGATCATCAATATGGTTGTTGGTGGAATGTGGGGATAAACCTGTGTCTGTGCCAGTGCCAGTCTTGGTGGACTTCTCCAATTTTGGTTTGATTTTTAAGGGTATTTCTTTGGATGGTATGTTGGTGGCTTCTGTTGTGGAGCATGATGGTGAGGTGTTTTCGCAAGAAACTATTGTATTAGCTGCCAAGTCTCCATTATTTGGTGATTTTATGGGAGGTATTAAGGGTGAGGCAACAGCACTAGAATTACAGGAGGTCTCCCCATCTTGTAAAAGTACTGTAGGGTGAGCCCTGCGCACATGTCTCATTAAACAGCTAGTACTTAGGTCTTTTTCATTTTTACCCCGACTAAACTCTTTCATACAGTACATACAAATAGCTTTGGTACTATCTCGTGGAGATATGAAAAAATGGTTCCAGGCAGGAGACTTTTTCCGTGGGTTCACAGGATTTCTCATAGATGATAGAAGGCTCTGAGTGACGGCATCCATGGCGACATCGTAAAGGGTACTTGTGTAGCCACTGAGCAAACCACCATAGTCATCATTATCTTTGCTAACAAAAGCACCTACAGAATTATCAAATGGCAACTTTTCATCTGCTGGCATGCCCTCATCCATTGAATTTGGTTCCTCTTTGATATGCAACATCGTTTCATTTTCTGGTGGATTTTCTTCCTCCATATCACTGTTCTGGTTGCTAGGCCTATCTGCAGACGTTGGAGAATCCTTATTTTCACTAGACTCCCCAGTGACAGCACCCTCTGAGGGCTGTTGGTTAACCTGAGAAGATGCATCATTTGATGTGCTCTCAACAGCAGAAATATCATTAGCTAAAGCTTCTGATGCACAAGCAGAGGATTTTGCATCTGTTCCATCATGAGGTGTGATGCTGTATGTTTTAAAGACATATCCATCTTGACCCTCAATCTTCAAACATGTTCCTTTGACCTCACGTCTCTTGTCCTCCCCTGTGCAGCCATTATCTTCCAGGTCTACATCATTGTTTTGAGAGAGGCCCTCTTCTCCGTCCATGTTAGCAGAGCAAGATTCTGCAGGGGGGGCTGTATGTTTTCTACTGAAGGTAAATTGCCAAATGTTCAAGAGTCATTAGTGTGGTGGATGTGTATATTCCTACAGTGTGATCAAAATCAGTCTCCAAATCCACACAGGGCTGGCATTGTTGACACTGTCCTCTGCAGTGATTTGAAGTTGCTCATTTCCTGAAACCCTGGAGGGGGGTGGGGGGGGGGAGAGGAAAGTTTAGGTTAGAACCAATTATGAATTTGCTCTGTTATTGAAGAACTGTTCATGTGTTATGCTGAAAATCAAGCACATGCATTCCAGTGTATGTAGTCCAGGTCAAAGAAAGACAAACCTATACTTTAGTAATAACTACTATATTTTTAAGGGGTCGTTTGATTTTAGAACACTCTATTCAGACATTTATTATATGCTTTTTAATGTTTTTGGGGTCTGTGATACAGGGATGTTTCAGGCATGATTTGATCCAATAAAATTGGTACGAAAGTGAGACAGCAGCAGCAGGAAATACAATGCTGTGTTCACAGACCATCTAACCCGGAACTGTAGCCCATAACAGTTGAGGTTTCAAGCGGCAAGACACCCTCGCTACCATAACTTACAAATACCTGGTTAAGAATGTAAACGGCATCACATTTCATGGTACAGACTACACGCGTCCTTAACTTTTGGCAGGGTTTTCAGAAAAAGCGACACTTTGGACTTTGACACAGGCTCTCAAACGACTGTCCCGTGGTTACATTCGTTCTCTCGTTTGTTGTTTTGGACATACCTATATAATAATTTCACTAGTAGCATTTTACCTTCATAAACACCTTAACCAAATATGCCCGTTGCTTTTTGACAATGATTACTCAACTTTTCCGGGTTTGCTCGCTACGTTCCGGGTTATCCTTAAAGACACAGTGTTCGCCATACTGCATTCGCAGTCAACCTACGTTATATTTAAAAAATGTCAAACAAAGCCACTCTGGTGACAATGGCCTAAAATCTTTCACTTTCAGGGATGTTTAAATAAGTACACAATTTAAACATTTACACGTCACTGCCAAATTTCGCCAGTGCGTAATACGAAGAAACCACAGAAGTTGCGTTTTTTTCCCCTTTATGCGATACACAAAAACGTCCCATTCTATGAATAACGCGGGGATATCGGGAAAAGCGCAGGGGTTTAATTTATAGCCAGTGTAATGACCATTCCTTGGCGAACATTAGCCGCCTAGCTACCAAGCTAACATTACAAGGCTATCACGGCTAGCTGCTTGGTTTCTGTTAGACAAAAACAAGGGGCACAAACTACAGGCTAATGATAGATAGCCTAACTGTCACATGGATTTGTAAACGGAGTTTCCCAGACACAGTAATCCCAATAGATGCACAGTTCAAATGTGATTAAAAGTGATCACAGTAACTGGCCACTCAAAAAGCTAACGTTAGCTTGTATAGTCCTTTCGACGGCAACGTTAGGCCACACAGGACATAACCTGGTGAGACAGAACCAGATCTTGGCAGCAGAACAGTGTAGTAGAACCAGCTAGGGAACCGGATCAGCACAATACTACAACCGTTTAACGTCAAGGAAATAAATAAACATAATTCAGAAAGTCAATGCATACTTACTTCTATAACCCGTCTCATTATTATGTTAAGTTTCGGTTCCTAAACAGTTAAATTATCGCATGTGATTGATCCAGGGAGGCAATTAGTTCGCTGCTTTGTCTGCTGAGCACTTAGCCTTAACATCAGTCGGTAGTAGCTCCCCTCAGCGACCGACGGAAGGAACACGCTTTCATGATGTCATAGGGTTTAAGGGTGGCCAACATGGCGACGGGGCAATAAAAAGAAAACAACACATATGTCCAACACATCAACACGTCCTTACTTTCGTATCCTGTTATATATCATTGTCTAATAAATGAAACGCATCGGCCCTCCCATGCAAACTAATGAACTGTGTATGTATGCATGTCTATAATATATTTCACTGTAGATTCATTTGCTTCCTTTCCCTGTTTGGCTTTGCACTCCAAATTAACCCAAACATACGGGGTTTCTTGACCTAAGGGTCTCTCAGGGGCACCTAGGCGCCATTATGGGTGGGGTTAACAAAGCATTATTGTGGTATTTAAATGACAAAAGAAAACAGTGTTTCTGTGTTTACTAAAATAACAGAATATCACACCACACCTTTACCCCAATGCTCTCTTATCTTATGTCACTTTATTTAAAACGCTCCACAACTTTGGAGCATATTGTATTTGAGGCCACTTTATTATGGGTCTATATCATAAGTACTCACTATTGCAGTTCTATTGCTTTCGTGAATGAATGAAAAAATTGTCAGGTTTTACATGAATAAACTCAGTTGCACACAGGGATAATATGCAGAACACATGGGTGGCAGCACTATGTACATCGTTTGCGTAATACGTAATAGCGTAGAGCGTAGCGGGTGGGACAGTCAGCAGCAGTGCTGTCTGCATTGTTGTTGGTAAGATAGGCACACTGCAGCCGATCGTTAACATTACAGGAAGGAGGATACATAAAAGCATGAATGATATTCAGAACAGAAGAAAATACTAATGTTATATCCGATTTAATGAATCAAAAGATTTTAGTGGGTACATATCTGTATCCTTTTATTTTGTCTGTGGGTAGCTGTACTAGCATTCGTTGGATGAGAACATTGTGTACGGACCTTCAGCTGCTTAGCAGGCCATATCGCCATTGCTTGTTAAAGCTGCTGCCATCCACATCTAAAAGCATTGGGTTCCGGAGGTAACGTGTTTAATTTTTGGTCTTCTGCCATTTTAAGACAGTGCTGGCAACGGCTCTACCCAGTTATGAGGAAGTGAGAAGTTGAGCAAGTCGACAAGAAACAGAAAGGGGGGTGTTTAGCGTGTTGTTTGGACGCCATTTGCGGTTTTATTATTGTGCGAGCTGCCCCTCTACACTGCCTCTACCCCAGGCCGCTTGTTGTGATGCCTGCTATATTTGTTAATATGTTAACAATAAATGCGAACAGCATTTGAGCTGAGTAGTTGTTAAGAATGACTTCTTGGTTATGTAGTAGCAAGCTAGCTTGCTATCTCAGTCATGTGTGCCAAATTGAATTTAAAGGTATCCAGAAGGACCTCTTGCAGGATGTGTCTTTGCTAACTTGGCTAGTTAGCTGACTTTGGTTAGCTATTTCTGTCCAGTTATCGAAGAGCTTCATGTCAATTGAAAATTATCAAATCTGTCCACGGAGGGTGGTAAGCAAGGGTAATACTGAGTGCATAATGGGAAATAGCATTACTATTTACCATGAGCATGCATCATCATCCTAAAGATTTCCGCACTGTCGACGAGGCTAGTTTAGCTAACTCAACAGAGTATTCCTGATAGCGTGATACTACCAGTGTTGTAGTGGAGGCCTTCAACATTCTGCCTGTCAGCTGTGCTGACATTGTTTCTTGTTTGTTTAGCTGATAATTTGATGAGAGCATGATTACAGCTAGTCGTCTCTTATCCTTTGTGGAGTCGATATTTTCTTTCCTGCAGTTAGTTGAGGTTTGTTCGTTGGTATCGTCTCGTTTTGACAGATAATCGTTATACTGTACGTGTTGCGTTGTTCTTGACAGGGGCAGACTGTTCTCTGTTATCATGTCATGAGCTGTTCTTGTTTCTTGTCAGACTTACCAGACCATATTAGCCTAGAACAGTTGCATTAAAACTGTCTTATTGGTGATGCTGCAACCAAATCAGTAGGCTACATGAGTTCCAAAGTCATTATGAAAATGTTAAACTTGTAAAGGATTGAGTGTCAGTGTTCATATTGCTGATGTCATTGTGCTGTTTTGTTTTCAATTAAATGGATGTGCTTGTAGTAAATGTAAATGCATTTTTCTTATTTGCAGTTTTCTAAACCGTCATCATGAGAAAGAAAGCTCGGCATCACAAGGCCCCAGCACCTCCGCGGCCTTCCTCTCCAATCAAACCATCCCCCAACAGAGAGACACTGACTTATGCACAGGCACAGCGCATGGTTGAATTGGAGATTGATGGTCGACTGCATCGCATTAGTATATATGACAAGTTGGACATCATCACTGACGATGATCCAACTGCTCAAGAGATCTTGGAGTGCACCAGCAACAAAGAGAACAATGAAAAACCACAGCAAGTTCTTCTGAGGTCTGTGAGGCTAAAAAATAACCAGCAGAAGAAAAATGCTGCTCTGACCAATGCACATAGTGGACATTCGCCTGGCAGCACGCTTCCTGAACCTAGGATTCGTAATGTTGAGTACAACCTGCCTGCGGTACCACGCCGACCCCCAGCATACTACAAGTATGTGGAGAAGACTGCAGAGGAGCTTGATGAAGAAGTGGAATATGACATGGACGAGGAGGACTATGCATGGCTGGAGCTGGTCAACGAAAAGAGAAGGAGTGAGGGCTACAGCCAAGTCTCTCAGAATGTCTTTGAATTCTTGGTGGACCGCTTTGAGAAAGAGTCTTTCTTTGAAAGCCAGAGTCAAGGGGACCCTCAATCACTTATCGATGAAGATGCTGTATGCTGCATTTGCATGGATGGCGAGTGTCAGAACAGCAATGCCATCCTTTTTTGTGACATGTGCAACCTGGCTGTGCACCAGGAGTGTTATGGTGTGCCCTATATTCCCGAGGGCCAGTGGCTTTGTCGCCATTGTCTCCAGTCTCCCAATCAGCCTGCAGACTGCATTCTCTGTCCCAACAAAGGTGGGGCTGTGAAGAAGACAGACGATGACCGCTGGGGACATGTTGTTTGTGCTCTTTGGGTGCCTGAGGTGGGCTTCTCTAATACAGTCTTTATTGAGCCCATAGACGGCGTGGCCAACATTCCACCGGCCCGCTGGAAACTGACTTGTTATCTCTGCAAGGAGAAAGGTGTTGGTGCCTGCATTCAGTGCCACAAAGCCAACTGCTACACTGCATTTCATGTCAGCTGCGCACAGAAGAACGGCCTCTTTATGAAGATGGAACCCATCAAAGAAATGACTGATTCTGGAACGCCCACTTTTTCTGTGAAGAAGACGGCCTATTGTGATGCCCACACCCCCAACGGTTGTGTCCGAAGACCTCTCACTATCTACGAAGATGCCAAAACCAAAAATGGACTTTGTAAGACGGCAGAAAAGAAATGCAAGAGGACCAGATTAAAAGGGAAGCCCAAGAAAAAGAAGTGCAGGAAGACGGAACCAGAGCCAGTGAATGCTGTCCCCAGTGTGTCTGTGCCTAGCTTCCCTCCCCAAAGGTCTGTCTGTGTAAGATAGCTGCACTCCGGCTTTGACACAAGTGTGCCATCCTTTCTATCGTTTGTCCACGTACGCCAACACCAACATTTCAAACTGAAAATTGGCCAAAAGCCAAATTTACTAAGCAGTGGGCGGCACTGGGCGCTACTGACTAAAATAGAACCAAATCGTAAATAAAGACAGCAGAGTTCCATGCTGGTTTGCAGCTTCTGTTGCAAACGAAACTACTGGTAATAGAATGTGGCGAGCAAAGTGGGCTGCACTGTGCTAAAGCTGGTGTGCAGAGGCCTTTAGTACAGAATTGGTAGGGGGATTGTAAAAGATTACGATTTTTCCCTTCTCATATGGATACTAGCAATTTATGTTACTTTTCCATTTACCTGCAGGTTAAACACAATCCTTAATCAGGTTTCTCTTCAGAAGAAGAGGGTATTTGTGGAGCTAGTCTTGAATTACTGGACTCTGAAAAGGCAATCTAGGAATGGAGTGCCACTAATAAGACGCCTTCAGTCCTGCTTACAACCACAGAAATCTCCACCGCCGGTAAGTGGAGTTCAGCTGCAGCCAATAGTGCGTCATCCAATGTCTTTTGTTGGACTAACCGTTTCATATTGATCACTGCCATGTAGAAGCACAGTGAGGAGGAAAGCCGGGCCTTAAAAGAGCAGCTTAAGGAGTGGCATCGGTTACGACACGACCTGGAACGCGCCCGACTACTTTTGGAACTCATCCGCAAGAGAGAGAAGCTGAAAAGAGAAGAGGTAAGAGGTCTTAGGTCTCATGGTTTGTCATCCCATGCTGTATACTAGTAAGCTCTTGTCTCTTGTGTATGAATGACTCTAGTGGACTCCAGTGTGACTCCCCCAGTAGCTGAGGTGTGTTGTGTGCCCTCTTGTCTCCTGCTAGCTGAAGTTCCAGCAGAAGGTGCTGGAGGTGCAGCTGAGCCCGTTCAGCATCCTGCTGCGCGCCGCGCTGGAGCAGCTCCAGGAGAAAGACCAGGCCAAGGTCTTTGCACAGCCTGTTAGCCTTACTGAAGTAAGTCTCGCACATGGCAGGAGTCACCCTTTTCAAGTTGGGAAACGATGCACCTTTTGGGATAAGCCTGGTTAGCACTGGGGCACAGTAACACTGGTTGGCACTGAGGTAGGCATAAATGATTGCAGGTGTGAGATAAATAGGAGCTGCCAACTTGCACCCAGCATTTTTAGCCAAGCAAAGATTTGATAATGGTTGATGAACCCATTTGCATGTTGGATAGACATGTGAAACGATGATGTTGACTGTAACTTAAAATAAAGCCCTCGATAAATGAATGTATTCTAATTTCTTAAGGTTCCTGACTACCTTGATCACATTGAACACCCCATGGACTTTTCCACTATGAGGCAACGCATCGATGCCCACGCTTACTGCAACTTGGACCAGTTCGAGGCCGACTTCAACCTGATCATCGCCAACTGTATGAAGTACAATGCCAAGGACACGTTCTTCTATCGCGCAGCAGTGCGCCTCCGAGACCACGGCGGAGCGCTGCTCCGGAAGACCAGGAGAGACGTGGAGCGCATCGGCTTCGACAAGGACAGTGGCCTGCACCTGGCCGAGCAGCCCAAGCTGGAGCCAGCTGCTCCCTTCACATGGGACGACGGTAAAGAGACACATGATACAAAGAGACTGCATGCACATAGCTTTCAGGGTTTCCTGCTGAAAATGGTCAAGGTGGTGGCGGTGTTAGTTGGTATCAGAAAACCAGTGACTGGAAAGATAATGTTGTGCAGTTTCATGTGAAAGGCTATATCATAAGAAACCCCCAAAAATACATAGCGTATACAATTTTCTTTTGCAAAGCAACCATTGAAATTATGTTAGGATACAAAATATTTATCTTTTCTGGGGACTTAGTCAAGGTGGGAGGTGTACAGTCCTTTATGTTTGAGGTCCAGTTCATCCAAGTTGTGCATTTCGAACTGTTTCTCTTGAGCGTGTGTGTGTGTGTGTGTGTGTGTGTGTGTGTGTGTGTGTGTGTGTGTGTGTGTGTTCTCTGTTCATGAATGGTCTTTGTTTGTCTTCCAGTGGACCGGTTGCTGGTCCCGGCCAACCGTGAGCACATGTCCCTGGAGGAGCAGCTGCAGGAGCTGCTGGAGAAGCTGGACCTGACCGCCGCCATGAAGTCCAGCCCGTCGCGCAGCAAGCGCCTCAAGCTGCTCAAGAAGACCATCAACGACATCCGGAGCGAGATGAGCCTGAGGAAGACGCTGCCAGCGTCCGCAGAGAAGAAGCCCGCAGTGGAGACGGCCTCAGCAGAAGAAGGTGGGTTTCAGCCCAACGCTTACAGAGCAAAACCATCAGTGTGGATGCAAGGAACTGAGTTGCTGTTCTGGGGTCCGTTTCCCAAAAGCATAGTTGCTAACTAGGTAAGTTACTATGTTGGGTGCAATGTAATTTCCCATTGTCAACCAACATGGTTTCTAACTGGTTAGCAACTATGCTTTTGGGAAACGGACCCCTGCTTTGTTTGTCAGTCATTAGACGAAGCGGTTATTTTCTCCGCTTCAAGCAATAGTTCGGAGTAATTCCAATCATAGCCCTGTTGCACGAGCTCTCAGAGTGCGGCCGATGGGAAGGAGAAGGAAAGAGTTGGGAAAAACACATACAGTAGACCAAAGACCCAATCGGCAGCTTGCGCTAAATCAATGGAACACTGATTAATGAAAGTGAAAGTAAGCTTGCTATTCATTGAACATTGAATAAGCATTAGCAGCGTGTTTGCCATGCGGTCTATGTTCCAAATGTTTTGCTCTCCATGCTATTGTAAGCATTCACCAAGCTCATATAACACAGCTCTGATCGGAATTACTCGTAACCATCACTTTCATTTCCCACCCAGCTCTGAGCAAAGCTTTTATGTTTCTTTGCAGGCGACAAGTCTCTTCCCCCAAAACTTGAACCCTCGGACAGCTTGCCTCTGCTCACCGACACGGAGAGCAACTCGGAGCCCCCCACCCTCAAGCCCATCGACTCCAGCCCGGAGAAGTGCCCCAAGCGAGTGAAGTTCGACCGTGACAAGGGCAGCACCTCCGTGCCCAAGGAGACGCTCAACGGCCACTCGCAAGAGCACCTGCTCCTGTCCAACAGCGACGTGAGCGTGGTGGCCACCTCCACCCTGGCCGAGCCGTCCGCCCCGGTCAACAGGCGCACAGCGGTGCTCTTCCGCAAGTCCAAGAGCATGAGCCCGCAGAAGTCGGCCGGCCGAGGAGGCGTGGAGGCCCCCGCCGCCTGTCCGCAGCTCGGCACCAAGACCTTCCTGTCGGTGGTCATCCCCCGTCTGGAGACGCTCCTGCAGCCCCGCAAACGAGCCCGCAGCCCCAGCGGGGACAGCGAGGGGGAGGACGAGTCCCCCGTCAAACGGTTAGACACAGGTGAGAGGGGCGATGTATGGTATCAGGCAGAATTGGGTAACACTTTGTTTGAAGGGGTCCCTGTTACAATGGTGTGCCTAATTAGGTACAGTGGTATAACTGGTGTTATGTGTAATATCATGTACTTGCATCCATAATTACGATGTACAATGTATATGTATATACAATGTATATATGAAGTGTCGGTAGCACTTTATTTTAATGTGTGGCTGTTACAGTGTACCTACCTAATATACCAAAGAGGCTTTCTCTGGAGCTAAGAATGGTTTGTACACAGGGCTCTAGACTAACTTTTTGCACTGGTTGCACTGGTGCGCCTAAGTTTTTTTCTTAGGTGCACCAGCACAAAAGTTAGGTGCACCCAAATTTTCAAATGCATTGTATTTAACACTGCAGTTTTACATGTTCACTTTCGTTGTCTGTATAGACAATATTGATTTATAAATGATTATAAGCAACAATCTTGTTAACATAAAGTTCTTTATTTAGAGCACAACT
>JASCQY010000194.1:0-16065 GCA_030264315.1 Sardinella tawilis
CCTCCCCCTGGTGTGGCTGCTTTCTTTCCTCTGCCTGCCATTATTTGACTTCTCAAAGCCACTGGCCACCGCGGGCTACACACACACACACACACACACACACACTGCTTTAGGAAGGCACCAGACCAATGGCCACCGCGGGCTACACACATACGCACACGCATGCACTGCTTTAGGAAGGCACCGGACCACTGGCCACCACGGGCTACACACACACACATACGCATGCACTGCTTTAGGAAGGCACCACAACACGCACGGAAAGAATGGAGAGGTGGAACTCGTTCTCTTGAATGCTGGTTTTCCTTAGCCACCTCTTATCGGCCTATCACAGCAACTCTCAGGGACTGGTGGTAAATAAAATGCTTGTGATTTCACCCATGGGGGCACTGGACTGGTTTTCCTGGCTTTCACTAAACAACTGATACAGCAGCACTCTTGATTTTTTTCTTTGTGACGCCTACGGATTCAGATGAACAATACTCCACCACCACTCACACACCATGACTAAATACATCATTGCTCTAATTAAAATGATGGAGGACACTTAAGTAAAATGAGATTAAACACACACACATACACACACACACACAAAACACTCCTGGCAATCTGAACTACATTACCAGTGCCACTTCTAGAATATTTTTGTTGAGTCTACACAACTCTTTATTTCAAGTTTTTCTGTCAGCACAGACATATGAAAGCCAACTTGTGTGTGTGTACTGTATGTGTGTGTGTGACAAAGAATCAATCATCTGCTCTAAAACATATATAGCATAATCTGCAAACATACAAAATATTGTTGCTTTAATATTTTAGTATTTTATGTATGCACAGTATACAACACAGACATAAGAAACATAAGATAAGATAACATAAGAAGCTGATTTAATTTAAATGCTTCTTTGTTTTACAAACAAAGAGATTTGAGCTGATTTTCCCTATTAAACTTTCCAACACATACTGTATGCAGTCACCACCCTAAAAACACAATCCTTGCTTTTCACACCAATATCGCAATGATCCTCTGATCCTCAGTTACACATGAAATAGTATTTTGAAGTGGATGGATGACGGGCTCGGGGAGAATGCAGCGAAAGAAAAAGTCCCTCTGGCTCGCTGTTAAAGCTCCTATAGTGCAGGTTTGTTTGTCATGCCTCCATGTGTAGCAGACTGTAGGCCAGTGCCTGTGACCTTAAGAGGAGAGGAAGGGGGAGCGGAGAGGAAAAAAACAGGACAAAAACAAAAACAGTAATCTGTGGTTCTTGCGTGAAATGAACAACGTCAAATTACCGCAAAGAAAATCTGCCTTGAGTCTGGAATGCGGAGCTTACTTAGGGGAGAAAATCTCCAGCCAGGCCTGTCAGTCTCCGGCTCATTCTTGGAGTTTTCTTGAGCTGGCCGTGTGCCTGACCAAGAGGAGCTTGCATAATGACAAACACGTGTTTGCAGGAACAACAAAAATGCCACAAGCAGAGGAAGGTCAACACTATTGCGTCAATGATGAACTTTTTCCCACAATGGCATGTTTCAGACTCAAACGGCCCATTTCCACTCCGCAGCGCTCCGCCGCACTGGGCTAAAAAACAGCCCCTACTGGAAACAAAAAACAAAGTGCAGTAGCAGCCAGAGAAGGTGCAAATACTTTTTAAAACGGAGTTAAATATTTAACAGCAGCTATGCAAATTATTTTTTCATTGTTTTACATATTTAAGCATTTTAGGAAGTTACTGACTCCCCCCCCCCCCTTATTTCCAGGTGTTTTATGTTGAGAAAAGACTCTACCAGACAGTCTGACACATCAATGTGACAATATGACTCACCTTTACAAACAATCTTCAAAGAACAGACAAGGGCTTCAAAAAGCCACAACAGGAGGCTACATTTCATTCTTTCCATCAACCAGTTCAGAGCTTCATGTCATGAGGTCATTCAATGTAGTAAGGCAATCTATCCTCTTATAAAAACATGCTGGAATGAATGTCAACGTGCCTCTGTCAGGCCTGCCAAGCAACTGAGCATTTAACTCGAATACTAAGAGCTGATTTTGACTCATAACTATGTGAATAACAGTGGACTGTTGCACCCTTGAATCATAATGAAAAATATAACAATATGCATTGTAGCGTATTAATCATCTATTGGCTCAAAAATGACAAATGTTCATTGCAAAACATGAATTCATCTAGGCCAAAAGTTCTTTTGAAGTTTTAAAGGAACAGCATGTAAGAAATAAAATGGCCCTGATATATCACCAGATATTAAGGAATCATGACAATTTCAAACACTTTTATCACTGACAACAGCAACCCAGCCTGATTATTCCCATTACAAAAGTGAAGTTGCAGGCCCCAACTTATGTTGATGTCATTGTGTATTATGTCATTATGTGTATATTATGCGTATATTATGTTTTTTGGCCTGTTGCGCCAACTTCCACCTATCTGATTACGGCACCCTAGCTGGCAACTTCTTGTCTGCGAGGAAGGGGAGGGGATACTATGGCAGTATTTTGAACGTGATTCCAGTAACAGTTTTGGTCACAAACTTGCATCCTTTTCCTTTAAGTGACCTACAGTATGGAAACTTAGGGTGTTCTGTACAGTTTAAATGTGATTAAGAAGATTCTGATTTATTCTTATATTGACAGTATTTTTAGGTTTAGAAAGGTATTTAAGAATTAAAATAAATAAATATATATATATATATATATATTTAAACCAACGTTTGCAGCACAGCAACACTGTAACTTGTGATCGAGACGCTACGCGTCGGGAGCCTTATTACCACTTCGAACGTGCATTGTTTTTCTATATGTGCACGGCGTGTCGTTTATTATCCCTTACATATTTTGAAGTGTTACATTGACTGACAAGGTAATAACCACAATTTCATGCGGTTTATTTGCCAGTTACTTTCGGTTTCAGCAAGGCGCCTGTGGCATCTTTCCGCATGAGCCGTATTATTCTCCACGACACCTTGAGGAGGGAGGGGACGCCATAATGAGGCACTTTCACATGAAACGGACAAGGAAGCTGCAGGCAAATTAACTTAAAATTCTTGCATTGTCTACCTGCTGACAACATCAGGACAAGATGTGAAAAAATGGCAAGTTGATGTTGATACAGCATTTGTGGCAACTACTTTGACACGTAAGAAAAGCTGTGCATGAGAGCTACCCAAGAATATGCAACAAGACAAGTTTTAGCAAATCATTTGTGGTGGAATTTTAGTTTGTTTGCATGATGTTTGCATTAACTTATTTCACTACAGTACTTGGTGTGCTGCAAATGTTGCCTTCTGCCCACTGTTAAAGACCACGCATATAGCCTGAGCACACCCATGCCTTGACACAAAGCCAGAAAGGGATTTTCAAGCAGCCATGGCTAGCTACCACACACATGGAAAAAAGGCCCTTTGTTTCAACCACATGGAAACGGTTTAAGTGAACTGAAGTAATCATTATTTTGCATGCTTAAATTCACTGACCACTGTTCTGCAGCAGACCTGCTAGCTGTATTTCTGAGGCCTTATGACTGCAACTTGAAGCTTTGCATCTTCACAAGCAGTGAAATTTTCATACTGAGTCATCAAACAGGTCTATCCATCAAAGTCAGTATTAATCAGTAACAAAGCGAGTTTGCAAGAGATAAGTCATGCTTTTAAACAAGAGAGGGGAGGGATTCAGCAAAGAGGAGTTTGATCTGGAGTTTATTGCAATCTACTTAGTAAACCATGCCCCATAAATAGTCCAAGCCCAGTGCATTTAGCACAGGTTAATTTTTCTCCCACTGCTCCACATCCAGTGTTGACCTGGACCTCTGCACTGCTCAGCTGTATGGGAACAAACAGGGCCCATATGATCTGCAGAGGAGATCAGCCAGGTGCCATAACAACCCCAAATACCTTGACTCGTCCTTGTCAGTAAGCCCCAAGGCCTCGCTTTCATCTGCCTATCTGCATGTTATGAATGGATCCCGAGAACTTCACAGTACTTTTCATACAAGTAATCATTCTCTGTGCTTGCTCCATGACCAGTGACCTCATAGCGCAGACAAAATATTGATGCATGTATCAGACAGATAATGTACGAAGGCAACTCAAGCCGAGAGAAGAGTTAACTCTGCTGACAAACAGCTTATCTCTTCATGACGAAGGCCAAGTTGCCCTTTTACATTTCAGATTTCCGTCTTTAAATTCATTAACCTTCCAAAAAGTGTCATAATGAGACTTGAGACATGACATATCTACCATCGAGTAAATAAAAAAAAAAATGTACAACTGGGGCAGACGTCTCCTCTGAGGATCTAAACTTCTAGGCTATAGGACTGCCCTCTTGCCCCCTATCAGGAAGTAGTTATATATTTCGTGTTGGTGTCTAAGCGAAGCTCAATAAATTGTCTTTCCCCACAGACTGACGTTTATGCTGCAATTACCGTGTGAATGATGTTCCGAGGCTCAAACATGTGTTCTTTCCAACTTCTGTGACACGCCGCTTTCAAAAACGTCACACACAATCTCAGATGTTGTTTTTAGTATTTGATCACATGACATCTAAACTACATGACATCTAGTAACACCAAAGTCATAGCTTGTTGAGAAAAGCTTGCTGCATAAGTGGCAACTGCAGCTAGTCAATGAAAAATGAGCCTGGCTCCCAGAGACACAGCCTTCGCCCTGACTGGATGGGGAAGAGAAATGAGCGTAGATTTCACCAAGACAGGTCAATCAGCAGAGACGGCTGTGGGGAGGCCTCCTCTCACACAGACCCACTGGGGTGGGGGGAGGAGCGGAGGAGGAAGGGAGAGGGGGGTGGTGGCACCCAACAGGAAGGCTACCTGATATGGACATGGCTGCCAGATCGTGAGGGCTGGAGGCCTTGTAAGGGAACATCTGGCTTTATCATGGAATCAGCGTGCACTGGTGGTATAAACAGAGCCGCCCCGTGCGTCGGAGCCCTGGAACACCGACCAATAACAAGCATGTGAACGGTGCCCGCCGTGCCAGCGCGAGAGGGCTGCCATCTATCACGCCGGCACCCCTGAGAAATCGCCTGTTGACAAGTAAATCATTTACAAACAAGTGGCTGACTCTAGCCCCGGGCACGTTCCCTTACACAGTTAGCAGAGCCGTCACTGACTGCATATATGCCGCTACATAGTGCACTTTGCAAGCCCCTGCATGAACTGAAATTCGTTAAGGTCTGCCTTCAAAACGTGATCTGGAAACCCCCCCAAGAAAAACCTCCAATTAAAGGTAAAGTATGGAATTCTCAAACACCCACGTTCCTGCGCCTTTCCTCCAATGGTTGAGTACCACCACTTGATTGACATGCAACTGTCCAATGGGGAATGCTGGTCTGTCAAATGATTGGCTATATTTTTTCAAGCCCTGTCTGTTCCACAGATGATTGCAATGTTTAATTTTCTGTGAGTGGGTGATGAAAAGGATTTCAAGTAAGTGCCCAAAAAATAGAAGGCCCCTCCGTAAATCTTTTCGATCAATTGCCCTTTTGACAGGCAGGGGCTTGAGACACAAGCATTTTTTGAAATCCTCAAGTTGTGACACAACCCCAGATATTAAGTGGTGAAGACTATGGACACTATGGACCAGTGCTGGAATGATCTCCCTCTTACACATGCCTGTGGCTCTTTAACGTTGGCCATGACTGGTCAGGTTGCCTGGTTCTCTGAGTACAGGATGAACCATGATATTGTAAAGGAGCTCAGAGCTTCTACAGTAGAAATCATAATGATCCTGACAACTTAGCCACTCCTTAAACACTCCTGTACTGTGTGGCCATCATGGCAAACTCAACAGCTGCCTCTTCTGCTTGATCAGTGTTCATGAAATCACCATCCACTTGTCTGTCTCATTCAGCCAAAACTAAGGTTATGGGTACAAAGCCATTTCTAATGTACAGTGCAGTTTCCTCTCCAAAATGCTTTTAATGATGAGTGGTGTGTTTTTCACAGAGTGCCCACATGAGACTAGAAATCAAAGACAGAGATTTATGACATCAAACAGTGTGAGAAGGCCGAGAAAGATCACACAATGTCACTCTAAAGTTGGCTTTAACCATGTCCGACTTTCATGTGTTCACTGTATAGCTTGACTCCGAAGACTAAACAGGACCTGTGATGCAGTCTGGTCCCCAGCAGCCTATGGAAGGCAACAGCAATGCATAGAATGAAATACCGCAGCAAGCCAAGTCTAAGACCCACTGGCTGATGGCAGCAGTGATAAGCTAAAAGCAACATGCAAATTGTTTAATTCCCAGGGCAAAGGCCGGGCTGCCGCAGTGGCTTAAGTCTACACCAACATGAATGAGCACACAATGGCGATCTCTCTAAACAACGCTGTAAGCGCAGGGAAAATAAAACCTTATGGACGAGCAGAGGCCCTGGAGGGTCGACAAGTGGCTGAGAGGCCTGCACAGAGAGAGGGAAAGAGGGAGAGAGACAGAGAGAGGGAGGGGGGGAGAAAGAGAGAGATAGACAGAGAGTGAGAGAAAGAAGTGAAGACCACAGGCTGCCAGAGAACAGTGAGAGCCCGTCCAAATCACATCTCCATCGTGAAAGGGTAGCAGAGGGCAAGAGCCAGCACCCGTCCAGAATCACAGCAACAGGAGGGCCAGACACCTCTTCTAGAACACGTAGGCCTGAGCTTATTACTGAGGACGCCCGACCACTCGCAGTCCTACAGGAGCACCTCATTTCATTTTCATGGAACCTGGTTGTTTTTCATTTTACTGACATCTGCCAGTTAAACACCATTTAATGTCCATCTAAAATGTACAGAAGTCGATTTCATAATCGTGTAAACAGATTCAGCTATATTGTTTTACAAGCGCCACTCGCAGGGGTTATATTTAAGGACACCTTAAGCCAGTTCAGTCTTTCAAAACAAGGCTGTCAAGATGACAGACTTGCGTGGGCCTCTTAAAGAATAAACGAGGAATAAATTAAAGGCGCTTAGCTAAACACATGTGACAGCGGTAAAAAAGCAACTTGGTATATTTTGGGCTATTAAGCAGAGTAGACAGATGAGGTTTGCCTTCATCTCCACTCAAACATGGCCACGCGTTCATGCCTCTGCTCCACATTGTGTGTGGTGCTAAACAATGGGCGCATTCCAGATGGCCTTCACAACATGCTACACAACATCACTGCTATGCATTTTTAATGGAGCGCATTCACTCATTCAACGCGGTCACACACACATCCAGCATGCTCAGACAAACCATGAGATGGTCCTGCAAATGTTAATTACACACAAGCCATGTACTGTAGCGAGCACAGAGCCGCACACACAGACACATGCAGACATACGCAGACAGACACTGCAGGCCTACACGTTGCACAGAAATGCCTGTTTCAGCAGTGCCATCCACACACATTCCCACAGCACTCAGTGGTCGTGAACCGCAGAGGGAAATCCCTGCTGAAGATTGAGATAGCAAAAACTGTAATCAGGAAAATACAATTAAGAGTGACATTTAGATCCCAGTCACGTCAGCCATTTAAGCTGACATTTCCTTCTCTCTCCACACACTGCTCAGTCCCTCGGACCATTTGAAGCGACCACAGAGGATCTGAGGCAGTCCACACAGACAACAGTGAGTGGGCAAGGTCCTGCTCACGGACATTTTGGTCAGCAGAATAAGAGCTCACACACTTCACTAATAGACCACAAGGGAGAGCAAGAATGATTCTTTCAGCGTCGCTCTGACAGGGCGTCAATCCATGGGTTAAGTTTTACATTCAGCACTGACAAAGGAAAACAATGGCACGTGTGTTTCAATGCCCCAAGGTATAAACCACTGCATTTTCCTGTGACTGGAAATCAGTGACATGCCATTGTTTGCAGAGATTAGGAAAGTTTCACAAAAGTGAAGAAAAAAAAGAAGAAAAAAAAAAGAAAAAAACATTTGTGTGTGTGTGTGCGTGTGAGAGAGATACTGTGTGTGTAGCTGAGATTAAGGGGAAAATACCTTGGGTGGAGATGCCAAAGTCACATCTCAGGAATGTGATGGCAACAAGAGATTCCATTACTGAAGGTGGTGAAATCCAGCAGCGTGAGCAGCGCACTGGTGAGGCCGGGCCGCTCTTGGGGAGAGCACAGCAGCAGAGAGCACCAGCAGCAGAGAGCACCAGCAACAGGCGCAGCAGCAGGCGCAGGGGGCAGCAGGGGCAGTGGCTAGGGCAGTGGAAGGGGCAGGGGCAGGGGCAGTGGCAGAGGTAGGGGCAGGGGCAGGGGCAGTGGAAGTGGCAGGGGCAGTGGCAGGAGCAGCATCCACACAGCCCCGCCTGAATGTCTCCTCGGAGACCAAATCAAATCAATCGCTCGACCATGGAGTCAAGGCCATTAGCCTCAGTGCAAAAGTTTAGCCTGACACAAACATCAGCACCCAATTGCTCTTCGCTCCTGTTTATGGCAACAAAAGCATTTACTGTTCCCACTCAGAAACAACATAACATGGAGGAGCGACTGCTAACTGTGTCTTTAAACTAAACTCAAATATCCTGTGAATCCAGTCCAAAAAAACTAAACTGAAAAGACTAGATCCGTGATCCTTTAGCATGGCTTAGTGGGTGACTACATGTGTTTAAGGCATTTGCTGAATACAAACTATACCCATCATCTTTTGTATTTTCCCCTCCACATTTGCGGAGTACAAATTATCCTCTGTAGTTTGGGGGGGTGGGGGGGTCAACATATGGTGTCAATTTGCACTAACCCACCATCTTTTCCTAAGGGGGAGGCATGTAAAGAATGCAAAAGGAATACTTTACACTTAGTCCCAAGGGCTCTCTGAAACTGTTATCACTGAGCAGCCTCAAAAATCACGCCTAATTCCAATAAAAACAAGCGAGGACACAGCGTCCCGAGACCCGACAAGTGACAAGCAGAAAGCACAGAGATAATGCGTGTCGTCAGGACAAGCGGCTTGGCAGGTAATAACTAAATCATCCTAAGTGCCACCAGTGTTATCGGGAGCTCTGACAGAGGACAACTTCAAACACAGACACGGTTCTGATTGCGTAAAGTGAGCTGCTTGAGAGAGAGAGTGAGGTGGTATGAAAACAGATTGTTTTTCTGATCAGCCTCTGTTTTATGATTATTTCACAAAGGCACTAAGGCTAGCCACCTAAATATGATTTCTGTTCATGACACCAAGGCCACTTGGTTAACATGTAAAACAGGGTTAGCACTGCAGCAATACTGCAATAGTACTTTTCTTCTTCTCCTTAGCTTTGGGGATTCCATAGCAGCCCCACTAAAGCTCCTCATTTGACCCAAACAGCCTCACAGATTTCAGCCGTGTCTGAAGGTGGAGAGAGGGGGAGAAAGAGAGAGAGAGTGAGAGGAGAGAGAGAGAGCACATGACTACACATGGGTAGGTTAACCATGCGGCCATAGGGTAACACGCATAGAGGGCTGACATAACTCATGGCTACTGGGAGACACTGCACTGTCTGTTGGGGTTCAAACTGGCCATTCGGCCCCTGTGGGAGCTGGACAATGTGTTTTGCCGTTAGCCTTTGAGGAGGACTGTGTGCTTCCAGTCACATGAGCGACCAAAAACAGCCACCGCCACTCCATGACAAAGGCCCTACAGTGTGTGTCGGTGTGATGCAGCCGACAAGGGCCAAGGCCAAATGGGAGGCAAGGTCAGACTGTGGCACCTCCCCCGACCCCAAACGCACACACACATGGACACACTCGCATACACACACATATGCACACAAACACACACATACAGAACAGCTGTCATCGTTCTCCATGTGCTACTGCAAACAAAGGAAAACAAAACACGTCCACAACCTTCCTCAGCGGCGTCTCAGCACCCAGCACTAGGTTCACAATCAGAATGGGGTTTCTATGGAGCTTTCAGAGCACAAACAAACAAACAAACACCAGCCCATGCACTCTGACTGTTTTTAACACATTCTCATAGGTGCATTTAACCTCCGCTGTTCATGGCAGGAACAACCGCCACCGCCACCATCACCGTCAGTCGCTCGAATCGCCTCCTCTGACATTAAACGTTTGGAGCACATGAGCACATGGGCAGGGCTGCTAACGACAGACTCAGGAATGGGAGCGGATCGTGAGCAGCGGCCTCCAATCAAGGCCCAGCTGGGAGTTGGAGCGCATCTCTATACGTGACGGTTTGGGTGGGCCACGCCGTCTGATTTCCATCTAGAACACTGTGAACCATGAGTGAGGGAGTGAGAGAGTGACCAGGGATAGAGGAACGTGGGGACAGCTCTTTGGGTGAGTGTAGAAGAGTGAGGGGGGAGGGTGGGGGGGGGGGTTAGCATGTGACTATCTCTACCCTCATTAAGGCCCTGTGAGGCTTAAGAGGGCGACTTGTTATCTATAATGACACAACACGTCATTCTTAACTTTCCTGTGCACCCACTATCCACGCAAAAAAAGAAAAAAAACATCAACAGAAATATATTAAAAAAAAACAGTATACAGTACATTTGTTACGCAAGAAGTGCACAAGTACACACACACACATCCATCCACATATGGTGCAAACAAAGTCACTGTGCAGCTCAGACTTTTTTTTTTTTTTTTTCATTTACAACAAGGCTAAATGCTTCGGTCTCCTGTTTTAAAACATGTAAAAAAGAGCGTCTGTGAGTGTGAGTGTGTGTGTGTGTGTGTGTGTGTGTGTGTGTGTGCGTGTGTGTGCGCATCTGTCTGATGTTCAGACAGTAGACCGGGGGGAACCCAGTGCAGTAAACAGAGTGAAGGGCCGAAGACTAAACCATAACTGAGTCCCAAATAAATCAAAGGCGCGGGGCCTCTTGAGCCAGGAGGGCTGCTCACTGTCCTCCCCTCCTCTCTCTGGTATGTCCTGCACTGCAGGCACAGCCAGGCCAGCCACACAGCCACACAGACCAATGGGGAGAGCAATACATAAATATCGGCCCAATCAATCCATAAACATTCTAGCAAACTTCACTACCACCACCACCACATCCTGCTACAGGAATTACAATCAGTAGAGAGGAGACAGGACCATCAGCTTTTTGCAGGTTATAAATTTGGATTTTTAATATTCAGACAATATTTTGAACACATCTTTTTAGTCATACAAATATAAAGAAACAGTCAAATTAAATAATAAAGCAAACAATATATTCTGTGTTTTCAATAGAACAAGACTGTTTTCACAGAGATTAGAGGAGTGAAGCATAAGAAGAAACTAGGGAAAAGGAAAGACACACACTGAGCGTGAGAAAAAGAAGGAGGGAGGGAGGGAAGGAGGGAAGGAGGGAGGGAGAGAGAGAGAGAGAGAGAGAGAGAGAGAAAGCAAGAAAGGCAGGTTCCAGAGTGGATTACACCGGTCGCCAGACAGGGGCTAGGAGTCTAATGCAGCCTCGGTCAGACGGGATACCACTCTGGGCCTGCACTGGGGCCTTCCTCAGACGCCAGAGATTGACTCCACCCCTGCCTGCCCCCCACAGCCCCCCTGGGCAAGATCGCACTTATGTCATCAGAGCCCAGGTTTCACAGAGGGGCAGGGGGCAGTGAGAGACAGACAGAGAGAGCGGTGTGTGGGGTGGGGGGTTGGGGAGTGTAGGTGTAGGTGCGTATGTGCGTGTGTGTGCATGTGCATAGTGCAGTTGGCAAGGTTGCTGGGGAGAAGAGTTCCAAGAAATTGAAAAGCTTTCCCGTTCATGAGTGGCGAGCAAAAGGGCGAACAAGGGGTGTGCACATATTTTTCTTCACTTAAAAAAAAAAAAAAGTTTCGATGCTACCTTAAGGAGTAGCTCTCCTTGGACACAAGAGTCCAGGTTTTCACAGCAGCCAGTGACTAACAGCGCTTCATAGTTTTGCCCTTTTCAGCTGGGTTTGCCCTCAGCTGCTAAACACACAAACCTTCCTCTGTAGCCACCACTGACGTCAGCAGTCACCTAGCAACGGCCTTTTGGTGTAAGAGCGGCAGTGCTGACACTGTTTTCAATTGAGGGAGGGAGAGAGAGAGAGAGAGAGAGAGAGAGAGAGAGAGAGGAGGAGAAAGAAAGAAAGAGACAGAGAGAGAAGAGAAAGAAAGACAAAGAAAGTATATTCAAGAGTTTCAATATATTCTCTGCTAGTTCTAAAATTGTTGTCAAAAGGAATTCCCGAATGCCTATGGAAAAAATAACACAACAATAAAAAGAAAAAGTAAAATCAAATTTCTTTCGCCCCCACTCTATCTTGCACTCTCTGATCACATTGGCAAGAGCGGGACAAAAAGGAACTGCTGTGGAAACAGAACACACACCCTCGGTGGGTTATTTTCACAGCAGAGATGATCAGATCTTGGCTGAATTAACAAATGAGAATCTAAAGCTCCGAGGTGGAGTGCAGGGGCTAGCGCGACGTGCACACACGCCAGTGTAAATAAAGGATGTAGACGGCCATCTCCCGCTGCGGGAACTCACCCGTGACCTCCCACCAAAGTCGCACGCAGCCCTCATCCCCACTCCTCACTCCTGGCACCATGTGTCCTCCACCTCCACCCCCACCCAAGCCCCAGACCGACCCCCACCACCTCAGCCACCCTCCCCACAAACCAACCAACCAGTCCCTGTGCTGAACAAACAACTTAACACCCCCCCCCCAGTGTGTGTGTGTGTGTGTGTGTGTGTGTGTGGCAATGGACACATACAAGGTTCAATGACCTCCTCATGGACTTAAAAGCTACTAGGCCACCTTAAATGTTTGAACTGGAGGCAGCCTTATGGTGCAATAAAGCTCTGGAGATAAACCATGCAGAAAAGCCCAGATCCACTTACACCAATGAGAGAGGAGTGGCCACTCTGACGCTAATATGACACAGGGGGCAGGGGATGTGCAGCTGTTCCGAGGCAAAACGGCTTTCTCGTTTATTGAAGATTAAACTCTCTCTTTTTTTCTCTCTCTCTCTCTCTCTCTCTCTCTCTTTCTCTCTCTGGCCTAATGCAATGAAGAGAGTCTCAGCGAGCACATGCAGCAGTGGTGCTCAAATTCAATAAGTTACACAAAAGTAATTCTCATAATATATACAAACCTCACACAGTGGAATCAGGGGGAGAAAAGTCACACTCCAACTGACATGTCGATAAAAATAGAACATTACCCATGTAACAAAATAAGAACCTGACATTACCGGTCATGAGCATCGAGCACATAAAATGACCTAAATAGTTTTTCTTTCCAAAGAGAAACCACAACATGTATGACACACAGGCACAAAAATTAGGAACCTATTTGTACCGAATTGAAAACAAAAATGTAGTAAATGTTCAAATAAGTGTGAATGGGGAATTACATGATGGACTGCTTGCTGCCCATCCCGCAGACAGACAAAAAAGTGAAAATGAATGGAGGGAGGTAGCGCTGTCCGCCATGGTACAGTACCCCTCTTCACTGTCAGCAACAACAGCCATTAGCTTTACCCGAGGCAAACCTACCCTGAGCGCTACACAGAGCAAGCTAATTGCCGGCGATCATGACGCAAGCGGTTTCCAAGGCGACCGAGTTTTGGAGTACCCGCTCTCCTGCATTTTCTCATCTGTTTGCACTCACAGCAGCAGGCTTACAATACAGCCACTGCATCCTGTTTCAGTTCGCTCACTCGTGCGCGCACACACACACACACACACACACACACACACACTAGCAGGCAGACATGCTGCACAGCAGGCTTAACCCTTTCCCTTCCCTAAAGCAGCTAAACAAGGCAATGAAAGAGGCATACACACACAAACAACAGATGCAAATGACCTAAAAAGGAAATGGACAAGTTATCTACTGACTGGCCATACAGGCTAATTGCTGCTAGTTAGCTTTAAAACTAGTTAGCTTGGGGTAGATATGGAGATCAAGACAATTAAACCGTTTTATTCATTCAGTAATTACTCAAACATTTGCTCAAAGCTTATGCAATATATATATCTGAGAAATATCTTCTTCCATGAAAATATCATCATGAAAAAAAAACAACATAAAAAAACACATTCAATGCTGCATCAAGAAAACCACATCTAATTAGTTATGGGAGTGCCAACTGCTCACACAATTTAAAGCTGCATGTTGTTAAATATTTTATTAAAATAATTATTTTTTTCTTTGCTTTTTTTTGCACAGTGAATGAGCACCAAATGCAAAGCCTACAAAGCCTGAATGCATATTTCACAAAGGGAAGGCCTACACAGAGTGCACTATGTAAAACATGACAGCAATGCATACAGCTAAAACTGCGGATTTGCATCTCAAAGTCTGCGCCAAACTACCACTGTACACACACACCCCTGAAAACACAGTGACCTACACTGACATCTTCTCTCATTGTAACGTTAATTTATATTGAGGGTATCTAAAATTTACTAGATGTCACTTACAGTTTCATCATCTCAATTTCACAATTGCTGATGAATTAAATTATTTTTTAAGGTATATTACAGTCACCAGACCAAAATACTGCAATAGTAACATCAACACCACTGCATTTCACAGGAAAAATTATGCTTAATTGTACTTCTTAAAACTGGGAAAATGCAATTAATTAAATGTATGTAAGCAACTTGGAACGCAAAAGTTTCTCAACATCAACTCCATATGTAAATATTTTCTAACAGCTCATCTCTCATACACACACACACACACACACACAAACACAGATTGTCAAAAACTAACATGGTAAAATGCATACATCTAAACAAAACAGACAGAATATGAACAGTATTTTATGATGGCATAGGTTTAATTTAACAACTACAGCACTAAAATTGTAGCATTTCTCAAACAAAACTAATCCAAATTATAGGCAATTCTTTTAAGAAAAGGTGAGCAGTACTTTTCGAGGACACTTTGTTTTTTTCAAGTCTTCCAACCCCCCATCGTGGTATGAGGCAGTTACTAAATTCTACAAGGCAATAAGTAAAACTGGGCTCATTTTCTCTCTCTCTCTGCAGTCACCCTCTCGTACGTCACCACTCAGTGACGTCAATGTTATATCATTCCACATGGCTTCAGAGCGGGAGAACGTGACAGCAGCGAGAGACAGCGTTGCACTCTGCAGCTCCGCTGCTTCACACTTATTCTCCCACTCACCTACCCCCTAACCCCCGCCCCACCCCCACCCCCGCCCCCCACCCCACCCCCGCCCTCCAACACACACACACACCACTGACTGCTCCTCTTCCTGCACATCTCAGACTTACTTAGTTAAGAGCCTTACACACCCCATGCCTGAATCTCACTCCTCTTCCAAAAAATGCTACCAGGATCAAAATCTCTGTGATAGGACACATTCACACATAGCAACCCAAGTTAAATTGCACACATTCTGGCATGAGGGTTACGCTCTCCAAACTACATCACACCAGTAAAAGCAGACTTTACTATTCAACACGAGCCGAACTCCCTTCGTGAAATATAAGATGGCCAAAATGAAAATAACAGGTCAGCTGTAAGGACAGAGAGAACATTTTAATTGTGAAGATCATATCACAGTTTCACTAATGAAACGTTTCAAGTTTCAGATTTTACGGTGTCAAGATTGGTGGTGTTAACCACAATCTATGCAACATTAGATTGTGTCATATTTATCCTTTGTAGCCATTGCACTTTAAATCAGTTGATTTAGGTTGATTACAGGGCAGATCACTTTACATCCTTCTTTTTTTAAAAAAAATTTGCATGATAACAGGGCTTGTGCAATTGACAAGAGATTCCAGTTTTCAAGTTTCCAGTGTTGCTTAAAGTCGGGGTAAACCAAAATAAGTAATTTTCTTCTAAAGACGTTTAAATGGATCATAAATGTCTTCTTTAACATGTGTAAAAAGCCATTCAACCATTGAGGAGCTAGACTTCACAAACGGTGTGAAACATTTCTGTGTCTCGGATTTAATGGGCGGGTCTGAAGCAGGGTATGCTTGTGAAAGCATGCCCTATTTGCATAACCCCTCCTACTGTATAAAAACTGAGTGTGCTGGCTTTAGCTGGCTTGCACTGCAGCTAGCTTAGCTAAACAAGGTTAACTAGCCTGCCTGGGTCTCTGATCAGTCTTGC
>JASCQY010000194.1:24612-39123 GCA_030264315.1 Sardinella tawilis
ATATCACCAAACATTAAGGAATCATGATAATTTTAAATACTTGTATTACTGACAACAGTAATCCAGCCTGAATATTCCCATTGCAGTGAAAAGTGAAGTGATTAAAGTGAAGTAACAGCCCTCAATTTATGTTGATGTTGCCATTATTTGTATGTGTATTACTGTATGTGTTTTGGCCTGTTGCGCCACCCTCCACCTATCTGATTTTGGCAACCTAGCTGGCAACCTCTTATCTGGGAGGAGGGGACGGGATACCATGCTCTCCAATATTTTGAACGTGATTGCAGTATCAGTTTTGGCCGCAAACTTACATACTGTTCCTTCAATACAGATTTTAAAGCACTAAAAATTACATTGTGTCAGATTCTCAGATGTGTAGTGAGGATTTTCTTAGTCTGGGTAGGCCTATGCGATGTAAAGTTATAAATGAATGTGTAATATGAAAATGTGAAAAATTGCCTCTGTTCCAAGAAGTGGGAGGAGTCCGTATGCCTGCATCCAATTCCCATCACACCCCCTGAATGTAATGACACATTCGACTCACGATCCAGTATGATTCATGATTTCAAGGGCAATGGAATACACTTACATTGCTACAAATATGATTGGAAATTACAAGGGAGTTACAAGTGTTTACTTTCGTTTTCTTCTCTGAAAATGTACTGTAAATAGGCTACCTAGGCTATTCAGGCCAGACGCATTGTTCACTTTTCACGTCTCAAAATACCACTTTGCGCAGGGAACGCCCCTAAAGAACGCTGTTGACTTCTGACAGTGCGCGTATGATCATGAAAATGGGGCCCATTATGTTGAAAATTACTTATGTGTGTTCCAAACCAGAAATGCTTTGAATTGTAATGGCTATAGCTTTCAAACTGATGTTAGGTCACTGTAAACATCAACATTGCATCTGGCAAAATGGAGTAACATGTAAAATGGAGTTAATGATGCTTCATATACACAAAGATTTCTGAGGAGAGTGCTTAACAAGGCTTTGAACCAGTTCATGGAACGAAAACCAGAACTAACTAAAACGACACCAGAAACGCAACCATTTGTTCCAGAAATGGAATCATTTCCTTAGAATAATGTTAACCAGATAATACCGGTTCTTTTTTTGTTCCTGAAAAGGTTTGTGTCTGTAGTGAAATAGGTTACCTCCTGTCATACACTGAATGATATGATATGATACTTCATTATCCCAAAAATGGGAAATTTGTTGGGTCAAAGTGCAGTATATTAGACACAAGGACATAAATACCCACCCTCCCCTCATAACCAAACACACACACACACACACACACACACACATGCACACGCTCCCTCGCACACAAGAATAAATAGATAAAAAAAACAGATTATATTAAAAAAGTAGGTTACAACACAATAAAAACAAGAATGCAGATTTGGTAAAGTGGCTTTTCCTTAGAAAGTTTAATAGCAGAGGGGACAAAAGACAAGCTAAACATTTTGGTTTTCATAGACCTTTGCAGGGAGAGAGCAGACAGACTGATGCTCACCTAATTCCACCAGCATCAATCAAAAGGCTTATGCAGTCTCCAAGTCTCAATCATTTTATTAGAGGTAAATATTGTACAGTAGGTAAACAATTTCACGTTCTGTCACTTTACTAGGCCATAACGAAGATTTAGATGGGAAGGCAAATTCGCCAGATTTATAGATTTAGAAGATTTATAGATTTTCAAATAAATATATGACAGCATTTTTATTGACTAGGAAATTATAAGCCAATTTGAAACCATAGCCTGCATATTTTTATGTCCAACAGCTGACATTGAACGTTATTAACCGGTTCAGAAAATTTACTTTTTTGTTCTAACCGGTTTGGGAACATCCATTTTAAGGTGGAATCAAAAACCTGAAACGTTAAAATACTGTTTCTGTTCGGAACAAACCAATAGGCAAACAACTCTGGTTCAAAGCCCTAGTGTTCAGAGCTATTCATTTTGTTCAAACTGTCCTCAGTGCATCATCAATTTGGTACACCTCCAAATGCAATACTGAGGACAATTTTGCTTGATAACTGTAAGCTTTGTTAGCTTATACTGTAAGTCGCTATCTTCATTCATCACAAGGGTAAATGTTGCCAACTTTAGTTTGCTAAACTGAGCTAATCATGCAGGCCATTAGAGGAAGTTCAATGATGAGTCCACTCATGACACCTCTGTCAGTGTTGCTGCTTAACAAACCATACAATTTTTATATTAGTCTAAACCTTAGCAAGCAAACAGATCATCATCAGATAAATCATCTACTCAGTCATTTACACTGTTTTAGTTACTGTATGTAACCGAGGTCTGCGCTAGTTCAACCCTGCACATGCTCGGACTCGAACCCGCAACCTCACAACAACCACAGCAACCACAGACCGGGAGGCTAATGCCCTCGCCCCTTGACTGAAAGCCCAGGCTCTCAGTCAAGCGACTGAGGGCGTTCTTGAATCGTCGGGAGTGAAGCTTTACTAACGTTCCACACGCCAAGCTAAGCTAGCTGGCATCCGTTACACATATCACTTGAAAAACTCAAACTAAATCCTTATTGTCATAATACCAAAATTGTATAGCTAATGGTACAAAATGACACCCCCTATCATTGCCACTGAGTGCACAGAGCACATAGTACATTAACTCTGGTGAAACATACAATGTGACTCACTCAGTTGTCAGCAAACTGCATGGGTGCCCCTTTCAGCCTTGACATCAAGACATAAGGTGGGTCTGAAGTTTCCTACTCCCTTTTTGCATCATTTGAAAATGACGCTTCTTCTTGCTCTTGTATTCTTGTGCTGTGTTGTTTTATAGGTTCTATGGAAGTACAGACTGGAAACTTGTTTTTAAAATACTGTGAGTGAAATTTCCCTGAACAGCAGCATGACGTTTGAAGGAATGTGGAGAGCCCTGTACATTTTGAGAATTCTTGTGGCGACTTCGAAAGCGAATGGCTCACCATCCATTGCTATCCAGTCTGCATGGACTCAAACACTTCTAGTGTTTATACACAGTCAAGCTCTGTAAATGAGATGGAATCAGAAAATGGCTTGGATGCACCCATAAACTTTTCCAGACATTCAGCAAATCAACTCAGTTCTGTTTTTATTGCAGCTTCAACAGATCCGTATAGAGAATGAGGATGGTAAACTACTCATCAACAAGTCACACAACATCACATCACAGTGCGCAATGTTCTGTGTGGAGCGTGGATGAGTTAACCACAGACAACAGTGTCTTGCATTTGGCAAAGTATGGCATTAGCCTTTATGAGCTGCATGTGGGTCAATGATGCGACTCACAGCGAGGGTGTGTGAGGATGTTCAGCTGAGCTGAGTAATATTCATGAACAGTTATAGGCCTAAAAGTTATCATTATTATTACATGGATCCTTATAATGCTGCAGAATGCTCCATTCACTTCAGTGGGACTTCCCAACGTTCTGCGCTCCACGTCGGGCCTCTAAGCATCACTCTTGTCAGGAGTTATTCCATGATGATGACTGCCTCGCAGAAAATTAGCCTTCACTTATGGATTATTTTTTGGCTGTACTATGACTTACATTTAGGCATATCTCACTTAGCAAATTAGCAAATGTGTGAGATATTACACATAAGGGTCGTCAGTTTAAAAAGCCTTGAATACAGTCAAAATCAAATTGGGTTTACATCCATATGAGTTCGTATAATGGAATTGGTGGTATGTAATAGAATCAGAATTGAGGCTAATTGTGTCTCTTTACAATACAATATTGGTACTGTACAGACAATAATATACAGTAATACAGATATGGCAATGTGTGAATACATTGTGAGCCAACAGACACAAATTGTGAAGGGAAAACAATATACATAGCCTTGTGATGCGCAAACAATGTTGTGCATCATGAATAAACTTGGAGTGTGATGGAGAAGCCCAATATCCATCCTGGAGCCCCTAAATGCATGAGGCATCAGGACAGTACCACTGTCAAATCTTCTGTGTGTTAGGGGCCTTTTACATATACACTTGTCATACTATTTGTGCAAACTTCCCACATTTCTTTTTCAGATCCATACAAAGAAGGCAGTGTTGTGGTCTGACAGTTTTGTTTGAGCCTTACTGTAGCACCAAATGTAATTAAGAAAGTTGATTGACCAAAAACTCATATTCCAGAGGTCATTGTTTCAGAGATTTGCTTAAAGACTGGCAAAACTCTGAGTGTTTACAAGGCCAGACTCCACCCCTGAGAGAATGCATGATATTCTGCAAAGTCTCCCAAGATACTAAAACAGCTTTAATGTATCCAGAAAGATTATCTTTGAGGAGAAAAAAAATACTTTTTAGACGTTTATCTGTGTCTACCAATTACCAATTTTTTCTGTTTTATTCTAATAAAACATGGAGGAATATTTGTACCAAAAATCAGGGAAAAATGAGGACCATGGTGTCCGACTTGTTCCAACTGATATGGAATTGCCCTAACGTAAAAAGGAGGTGTGACAATGTGTTTATACACTGTTTGTACACAAACACACGCAGTCCACGGCACATTTTAGAATTTCAGGACCTTTTCTGTCTGACCCATTAGATTTATATAAATGGGCCTAATCCATGTCAAAAATTATATAATGATTAGATCTTGAGTAAATTGTATGTAAACTCTCAGAAAATCAGGTCCCTATCGACATACTCAAAAAAAAAAAAAAAAAAAAACCTGTGCAGCACCCCTAAAAATATTCTCTTGTTACACAGCCTGATGGCCAATTTATTTTAAATCAGAAAGATCTATCATTTCCAGAGTTTGTATATTGACACAGTTAATATTACTTGTGAACACATTAATTTGATGAATTTAATTCTACACATATTTTGAATAGGCCTAAATTATGCGAAATTGTGTCCCATACGCAACCCTATATTGTCAAAAACAACTTGGTCTGGCAGAGGGAGAGAAAAGACACAGAGTCACATGCCAAAGAGTGTCTTTATGACAATTTAAGCCATAGCTTGACCAAAGTATTGGCCAGTGACAAGCCTTTAGATTCATATTTTTCCAATTTCCCCAGCCTTAAGTGAGCACATCACTGTAACTAATACAACTGCTCCTGTAAGCAACATGTATTTAGAATGTCACGACCACTTTGCTCACAGTGGATATGACATAAAGGGGAGACCACACAAATTAAGATATACAGTAGGCCTATTCAAAAATAAACATTTACTAAAGGAAATATTTACAGAGGTCAATAAGTGTGAGGCAAACCCAAAGTGTAGCGGAAATCAGCATTGTAATGTAGTGTAAAAGGGGAAAAAAAAGGCAAGAGCTGCAGCCAGCCTCCCCACTTCAACCAAGAGCAGCAAGAAAGACTCCAAACAGGCAGGCTGAAGATTTTAAGGCCTTCCCAATTAGCCTTCAATTAAGCAGTCCCTGCTCACCAAGACCGCGCCGCCTGCATGCCAAAACAAGACAAAACAGGCAAACAAGAAGCAAGACTTGAGGGAGAGCAGACAACACCCAGCATGGCGGAGCTGGAGCATAACAGTATTTTTCAGACACAGGTTACGAAGTGCTTAACAAGGCAGGTAAAAGTAGCCTAAATAAAAGCGAAATAGAAAAGCAGATTTGCATCACACAACAGAACACAATAGGTAGCCTATAGGTCTACTGTACAGTACATAACACAGAACACACAACAAAAACACAGAGATTAAGAAGACAGGAGACAGAGAGATATAGCTACAGTATTCAAATAAGAAACAATCATTTACCGCAGCAACAACATTGACAACAAATTGTTCTTTTATGTTGCAGTGACATCTGTTCCTAAGTGAATAATATACAGTAGGCCTATAGCCCAACTTCAATCTGCAACACTGTTATTGCAATCCTATGAATACGGTGGGATAGGCTACACAACGCTTACATATTATTACATAGCCTATTTTCATTATAAGAATGGAATAAAAATGATATTCACATTTCTTTGATCCAAATGGCAATTCCATTCCATTCCATTGCTCATTTTCATAATACACATTATTTTCATTATTTTAATTAGTAGCCTGTGCAATTGGAGAGTTTGCTTGTTTATCTAGACAGTAGGCCTACATGGAAACTTTTACTACATAAATAATTAAATAATAAGCTTGCTCATCAATCATAGGCTTATTAAAGCTAGAATTGTCACATTTAGGACAAAAACGAGATAGAACAAGATAAAAATAAAAAGTATTGCACCCATTAGGCCTACCTACCTTGTGCAGAAGTGCACTCTACACACTGCAATTTCACTCTGTTACCACAAGATTTTTTTATTATTTTTTATTATTATTGAAATAACCTTGAGTAATCATCTTCTTAACATTTGCATTTATAGGCCTGGCCAAGTGTTTTTTGTTTGTATGTTTATGATGCCTATATTTTACTGAAGTTCTGGGAACACATCATAGCTTGCTTTGTGGTTTCAGATAACAACAGCAGACGATGAAATCAGATGAAATTACCAACAGTGAGAAGAATAAAAGTCAAATTCGGCCATATAGCACAAAAGGAGACCTATAGCCTAGGCTCACCACTGCCAGGGTGTGGCACGTTGTAGCCCTATCATAATCATCCTTATATTAACAGGTTTATGAATAATCAAGAAATGCCGAAAAATCCAAAATAAATAATAAATATACAGTGGTCCTGTACAAATCCTAAAATTCTTACTCACACTAGGGAATTTACGTATAGCTTGACTTTGAAGGCGGCTTGCATGGAAATATAACCTACTTTTTTCAGGAGAGGGCAGCATGCGACTTTCTTTAGGAGAGCTCCAGCAACTTTGCGTCTTCTACGTGCGGCGCACGTTCAGTGCAACGTCATCACTGACTGCCACGAGGTGAGGCGCAGACCGTAGCACGGCTGTAGAAGCAAATCATCCGCCGCATTGACACGTAGCTGAATATCAAGGAATTTTCACATAAGTCTTTCCGATGCCCACAATAATTCATAGAAAAAACATTAACGGTGATCAAACTATTCTAATTTATAATTGTGTTTCAATTATGTTCTGTTCATTCATATTGGAACGAGATAGTTGATATCAACATCCCACCCAAATTCCTATTACCACCTCCCAGCTGTCAATCCATTCTCACTTGGCTACATTAACGTTGTAAATTCTTCCAGCCGTACATATTATGACAAGTCAGTGCATCAGCTGTGGTAAAGTTATGGACCTTTCAATAGTCAGATAAATCTAAATATATAGTACATTCACCAAGTCTGTGCAGTCACTTTGATAGAAAATACTCAGACAATAACGTTACTACCCTATCTTCTGAAGTCATGTTGCTGTCATAGAATGGAATCAGTTCCTCAATCCTTGAAGTTTGGTTTAGATTAATCAGTGTAACCCTCCGCCTGCAGTAGAAGTGCTGAGGCCAGAAGAGCCGCCATTTTGAATGTCTGGTCTGTTCCTCCCTCCGTCGCATATAGAAAAGATTCCAGTCATTACCTGGTATCATTACGGCTGGTGAGTATTATCTGGTTGAATTGTGATTGCTATATGTTACTTCGCACAGGCATTTATATGTTATGTGTACGGGGCAGTTATGTGATCTACACAGAGGGATGTGTTCGCTAACCCTGTTTAGGAAGTAGCGAGCTAGCCACAGTGCACCGGAGGTTGTATGACACATACAGCAAGTTTTAGCTTGCTAACGTTAGCAAGTAATCTGAATGGAGTGCCCCTTCTGCTACCTAGCTAGCAAGCGAAGTGTTCTGCCAACTAGTGATGCTACGCTTAATCTAAGATAACTTTAACTTTAGCTGTCAAAAGACAATTGTTGTTGAAATGGTATTCATTACCTAATGACTAATGTTAAATATCTATTGAGTTGACGTTAACGTTGTGCAACATAGTGAGCTGGCAACCTAGCATAACCAGTGAGCTGGTCAGCATAATGCGATTTGAAACATTGTCAGCTTGCAGTCAGTTCAGGGTAACGTTAGCATTAAAATAGCTCGCTACATAAGTGTGTCACTAGCATAGTAGTCACAACAGCGATGGGTGAACCAACTTTCTCGGTTAATGTTATCATCACATGGAGATTTTACTTGTGTTGTGATTCTCACTGGAGACGTTAAAGACAAGCTTTGTGATGATCAATGTGTGCTATGCTGAGACGATTAGTCAGTTAGCATAGTTGACCAACCTAATCGTGGCTCAGGTCCGGAAGAAATCTACGAGGAAGCCCTAACAGTCCAAGTAATGCATTACTTAGCTCACTAGCTAACTAGCTAGGAGACAAACTGGTCAGATATTCGGGTCAATAACTATCCTAAGCGATGCGAAGTCATGATTACATTCTTGATTTATAAGGTGATTTTGTATTATTCATGACAGACTATTGACAGTAGAGGTACTGTAGCGAAATTCTATTTGGGTAACGTTAGCTAGCCGCCGTCAGTTGAGTTGGCTAATGTCACTGTTTAGTAAGTGGCTAACCTTAGGTAGGGTAGGCCAAATGTTGAAAGTCACCATTTGAGAAGATTGTACAGTAACAAATTACACTATTACTTATAATGTTGTATTACTGCCCTAACGATGGTGTTATCCCACGATCCCTGTTGGTTTTGTTGGTATGACCTAATCTGGACTACGGGGAGTATTGGCTAACGGTAGCCGGCAGCAGCTAGCTAGTTGAAGAAGGAAAGGCCCGACAGGTGTATCCAACGACACATTACACCGATGTCGCTCCTAGTAACTTGTCTTTTTTGTAGAGCTTGCCAATGAACAGGGAACTTCGTCTTATGTACGGCTACACTGACAGAGAGAAACTTGCGTTTTTCACAGCGGTAATCACCATTATGGAACTGTAAACATCGGACAGCTCTGTATGAAATGATGTAGCCGCTGGACGGAAACTGAATTTAGTGAGACAGGATTACCTTTTAAATTGGCCTAACCAGGAACCAGTGAACTGAGCACATTCGCCAACACTGTTACTTATCCAGTGTGGCTAGCTTAGTTGAGGTGACGACGAGCTTGGAAAAGGGCCCAACTCTGGTCAAGTCACGTCGTTTTTTCACAGCGGTTGAACATGCACTTTCGGGTCAGTCAAAAGGTTTGGGTGCTCACAACAAAATCAGGGCTATGTGGTGTCGCGAGTATATGCATTTAGATTATAGTACAGTTGAATGAGTGCTGCTATTGCCAGGCGTGATTGGTATGGTATTCTTATTCAATCGCTTGATATAGTTTGATTTCGGGTATCTTAGAAAACTCTACTTAGAAGAAGACAGGCTCCACTAGTTGTAAGGAGCCTGTTTGCTTGGGAAGGCCCAGTTGTCAATGGAGGTGGAAATATGTTATGCACACTAGGAACAGGAAATGGTACTCGGGGCAGTCAATGACGTAAGCTGCTCCAACACCTCTAGGCACTTTCATATGCTACCTTCTGCACTTGCAGAAGTGATGTGGCCAAATAGTCTTAAAATGAGTGTGGCTAAATGTATTGTAATGCCAAATGCAGTAATAGCAAAGCACACCCTTCCCAGTGTTTACAAAACATGGCCGTGCATTCATAGTAGAGAAATACAGAACATTATTATGTTGCTGGTACAGTATGTCGTTCCTTTTACTGTGGCTCGGGACATTTTTAGAAAATTCTGGATGTCTGGCTAATTCCATGATTTCAATGAAAAGTTTGGAAACAAAAGTGCTTACACCACTAATCTATTTGCCCTTCTTCAACATCCAATGGTATGTGACTATTTTGTTTACTGGAAGTGGTTTGTTATGCAGTTAGAGATAGGTTTTCATTTGACAGAGGACAGGCCTTACTGGGCTTTGACAATAATGTCATCAATATTCACAGGTGGAAATGTGCTGGGTTTGGCTTGTTTTGGTGTCTTGTCTCCCTGTTGCTAGGCTGTGCATGGTTCCTGCATATCTCAGACTCCTAGGGGAAAAGACTGCAGAGAGACCTTTTAAACCCTTCTGGAACATTTCAGAAATCCTGGAGCTGGGCTTGATGCATCATCTTAGCAGTTGAACACTTCCTCTGACTAAGCCATCCCTTACATGATCTGAACTCTAGGTGTTGAAAGTTGAAAGCTAGTTGAGGGCTAACACATATTCCCTTTGAGCATCCAGGCCTTGTGTGTGTGTGTGTGTGTGTGTGCCCTTGCTGTGTTTGCCGAAGGGGGTGGTGCTGTAGGTGGGCTCTGTTCTCTGTGTTCCCTGAGAGGGGGGTTCTGTCTGGATCACCTACCCTGACCCTGTTGTTAGCAGAGGGCCTCTTTGAGAAATGCTTGCATCTTGGAGAGCTCTACAGAGAGGGACAATGTGTGTTTTGTCCTGCAGGTGGAAGGTAGGCCTGTGTAGTGTGCTATGGCTGACCTTCGTTGCCATGTCTCTCTGAGGTCATTGTGCCCAACCTTGTGCTCTTCCTCATACACTTATTGAACACAAACTCACAAAACACCGTTGGCCTTGCATTGCCTTCACACCCCCAATTTAGAAAAAAGTACTTCTCTCGTCTTGATAACGTGTATTCTTCTAGTTATTGGGAGGGTGGGGGCTGGGTTGGAGGTACTCTTGGAAAACTGCCTGCTCTATCAATCAGGATTATTTTGGGTTTAGCCTACCTTTTATTTAGGAGCTGAGTGCACAATGCACAAAATGTTTTATTTGCAAAAGGAGTAAAACTGTTGAATCCACTGTTAAATGGAAATGCTATTAGTTTATTCTATTAGCCCTGTTACCTCTTCCCAGGAACCTTGTAGTTTTCAATGCTGTTTGTCAGCAGGATTATGCAAAAACTCCCAGGGCAATTTCATGGTGGAAGAACCTGTATAAATATGGAGCAAATCTGCATCCACTAATTATTTATTACCTTCAAATGACCATTATCTGAGTGACCAGCTTTACCATCTGTTGGCCCTGGTGCACCATAGGTCTTGATGGAGGTATTTGCTCTCCAATTATTAGCAGTTTTTCAGGATACGTTGACATGTAGGCATGAGGCATGGAAGGCTTTCTCCCAATGTTTAATCGGACTTTAAAGAATGATTGTTAAATATTGGTAAATACTCCAACATCTGGACATTTGTTCCATTTTATCTGACGGTGTACATTTGTCCTGCACCGGGCCTCAGGATGAATAGGAGGGGCACATTACTGTAGATGTGTGTGTTCTTACTGTAGATGTGTGTGTTCTTACTGTAGATGTGTGCGTTCTTACTAGATGTGTGTGTTCTTACTGTAGATGTGTGTGTTCTCTTATTGCTTCTGTCTGTGTGTGTGTCCCTGTTGTCTTATGTCTGTGTTAACTTCATGCGGGGAGCCTGAAGAGAGAGATGTGGGTTTTAGTCCAAGTGTCCGTGGCCCTGCCCAGGGCTCTGAGACAAGATGGTCTGGCCAATGAGGAAATATCACCCTGCATTGCTCCCAGTGTATTTGCTGCTCTTCACACTCAAGAGATGTAATTCCCATTCCCTCGCCATTGTGAGCATGTTTAATTCCCTGACAGGAGGCTGAGCTGAGCCTCCTGTGAACTGGGCCCCAGTGCTATTCCCTGAGGAAAGCTTTGCTTTGTGACTCTTCATTATGTGTCTAGTAGTGTGCAGCCTGGTTTGGAGTGAACCTGGAAGACCAGCATTGTGGAATGTGGGCTGCTTTGACCTCCCCCCCTCTTCCACTTTGATCACATTGAATTCTTACATTATCAGCCTGTGCTGCAAAGGGGCCAGTTTTCTGCATTCTTGCCTAGAGCCCTCCCACCCCACCCTCTTCTTTACAGCATGGACCTCTGTAGTCCACCTGAGACACCTGTAGCCTAGTGCACATTCCCATCCTCCACCGCCATTTCCTTTGGAGCACCTGGAACACTGAGGAACACTTGCTTTTGCTTTTGGTAGGCCTGAGCTACACAGTTTGCAGCAAAAGCAGACTTGGTATACTATACTGTATGTTGTGCACTCATACCATGAAACGAATTGTCAGTACTAATATAGTAGCCTATAGTAACAACAGTAGTAACTGTAGCATTGAGGAGCATCAAAGTTCATCATTTTTAATTTCTGAAAATTGAAAACAAATCACGGTAGAGAAGTACTTCCCTTGAACAGCACACAGTGAAGCCACAAGCTCATTTTGTTTTCCTCCAAGTCAGTCCAGAGCACTTGCTGAATGAAAGTGTCCCTGTGGAGTTGCAGCTAGGAGACTGTGGCCACTGAGAACAGGTGGTACAGTGCGAACTTGCAGAATGCATACAGGAAGTTTCCATACGTAGGGAGTCTAGTACCTTTTGCTCTGTGTCCTAACAGAGCGTCTAACTTTAGGTTCTAACAGAACCTTTTCTCTGTAGGCCTGCTATGTTCCACTGGCCACTTCAGCTGGCTTCTTGCCTGCTGTTTTCGTGCTTGCGTAACCTCTGAGATTCTTCTGCGGGGTGTCTTTAATTTGCAGGGGTGCTGCAGACAGTCAGGCGCAATGGATCCCATATCAACAGAGGCCCCTGAGTCACACTGGCTAGCCTTGACCCATGCCAGGCTAATGTGCTGCCTGCAGGGGAAGCAGCAGTTATAAATATACCTGCATGTGCTGTAGCCCCCGTGATTGATCTGCTCCTGTCACCTGGCTCCCCTCCCCATTCCAAGAGATGCATCTTGCCCTCCCAGAGCAGAGGCTTTGTCAGTTTCTGACACATTCTCCATCTTGCTGAATAAATGAGGGGGTCTGTGTGCCATTTTAGCGCACTGCGATGGAAATTTGCATGTCTACATCTTTTGAATATTGGATACACAGGCACAGCATTGTCATTATCCCGACTTTTTATTCCAAGGGCATGCATCAGATCCTGGCCTTTTGACACATCCCCTGGCTTACTTCCTCTTTGTCAGCACAAGTTGGGGCCCATTCCTAGAAAATGCACCTCTTTTCTGTTTGATGTGCCGCTGCTGCCGCTGCTGCTGCTGCTGTTGGTAGTGGTAGGCTGGCTCTGGGGCACTGACTCTGAGCTTCCTGTTTCTCAAAAACAGGAGTTGGGTGACTTTGGGTCTGAGAGCATTTCTTGCTGCCTACTGACATTAAAGGGAGGGGGGGTCAATGATGGAAGTTCAGCTCTAGACTGCCTGCAGTTTGTGTGAAGTAAGCCGTTGTATTGGAAGCGGGAGAACAGTGATGGCGTGGGCTCGATCGAACATGACGTTGCTTGGCCTACTTCTCTTTGAGGCGGAAGGCCTGCCGGGGGAAGTCTGAAGATCCACCGTTCATTTACAACGAGAGTCTCAGGCTGAAATGCCACTTGCAGGGATGTTTCAAGTCTGAGTCAGATATCATCATTCCAAAACACGTTGGCACTGGTGAGCTGCAGTTGTGGTGGCTTTTAGAGTAATCTCCGTCTATGTCAGTAACTCATGGTTTAGAGGCCCTGACAGAAACATTCCTCATAGAAGGAGTCAGAACAGAGGTAGCTTTGGTGTTTTCTTGGCTGTCAGGGAGAGCTAAACTGGACCTCTTTTTTCCATAGTCCTACCCTTTAGGTACCACACTCCCAGTACGAGTTTATTTACCGGTGGATGGGACTAGCTACTGTTCTGTCGGTAGAGAGCATTTGGCCTACATTTCCTGCCACCTCACAAATCTGCAAGCTAACAGTCATGACGATGTTGCTCGGTTCTTTTGTTGACTTTGTGTTGACGGTCAATTAAGCAGGCGGATTATGCCTTTAAGCCCCCCCCCCCCCCCCCTCAAAAAAGCCCCGGTTGTGCTGGGAGGCAGCAGGGAAGTGTCTTTGTTCAGCAAGTAATTACTGAAGTGTCTCTCAGTGCGGCAGGTTCATTATGGGGTGCATGCTAACAGATAAAAGAGCAGCATTGCAATGGGACAGGGGGCAGGAAGGCTTCTCATCTCCTCTCCCTTCCTCTCCTCTCCTCTCCTCTTCTCCTCTCTCCTCTTCTCTTCTCATCTCTTCACCTCGCCTCTCCTCTCCTCTTCCCTTCTCATCTCTTCACCTCTCCTCTCCTCTTCTCTTCTCATCTCCTCTCCCTTCCTCTTCTCTCCTCTCCTCTCCTCTCCTCTTCCCTTCTCGTCTCTTCTCCTCTCCTCGGAAAGAGCAAGGGGGTAATAACTTTTTGGTTGTGTTTTCTTCTTGGCAGGGCATGTGATGTGCGCCAGTGTGTCTTGGTGTGGGTGGATGTGAGTGTGTGTGTGTGTGTGTGTGTGTGATGGATCGTTTGGTTTAGCAGCGAGGATTAACACATAGCCTACCTCTCTCAGTGGGCTCTTCAGTGCAGTAAACAACAGCCTCTGCACCCATATTGCTGCCAGCACCGCCACTCTGCTCGGCCCTCAGCATGCAGGCCTGCTGGACGTGCTGGCACCCTTCCCCTCTATCTCCCTCTCCCTCCCTCCCTCTCTCTCTCTCTCTCTATCTCTCTCTCTCCCCCTCTCTCACAACCCTCTTCCCCCAAACCCCCACCCCATGTCGGAGCGTCATTTCCAGGAGGCCTGTGCATGATGGCGAG
>JASCQY010000194.1:41356-55233 GCA_030264315.1 Sardinella tawilis
CCCAAGAATTCCCTGTGGACTGAGTCCCCCTCTGCCGGGCTCCAAGGCAAAGGGTGGGGTGGGGTGGGGTGGGGTGGGGTGGGGGGGGCATCTGGCCCCTTGAGTCTGACCCACCACCTCTCCCTCTCCACCTCCAGTCAGCCCACTCAGCCTGCTATCGGAAAACCATCCATCCGAGCTGAGGAAAACCCTGAGCTGAGGAAAGCACTGGGCTCCCTACCAGTGCCCTGCAGTCCTCGCTCCGGGAGTGGCGCATCCACAGCCAGAGCCTCACTCCAGCCAGAGCCCAGATAGCTGTGGACAGGGCAGGCCTAACTAGTGAACATGGACGCAGCAAGTGTGTGTGGCAATGGTGGATGAGTCCTGTCCTGCCCCTCAGTTGTGTTTACAGTGATGTGGTGCAGAGTGCAGAGTTCGCCCTGACAGGAAGCCTGTAGATGCAGGGTGGTGTGTGCGTCCTGTTTGCACCCACGCACTCTGGTCGGACTCGGTGTAAACAGGCGACGAATTTAATATTGCCAGCACGCGTGTGTTCCTTTTTAATTTTTAATCAGGCTCCAGCGCTCTGAAACCCAAGTGGCCGCCGCCTCGGAAGGCTCGATTCGAGGAATGGAATTTCACATGCTGCCCCTTTCACTCATCCTAGCTTATCTGCAGACACACACACACACACACACACACACACACACACCTGGCCAGTCAGGAGCTGTTATAGTGCTACCTGGCTAACCCACTGAAACTTCCCGCTTCTTTTCCAAGGGAAGCAGGAGACGGTTGGCTCTGTGGATGCTATCTCTCTGATGGCTTGGAGTGACCTTTGGTGCTTTCTGTGGGTGGAAGTGTCATTACTTTGGCGTTACGAGTGTCTCAGTTGAACTGCCCCATGTGATTTTTATTGTAGTTGGTTGGTTGGTTGCACTGCAAATGAATGAGAGTAAGTTTGACAGGGGAAATGCAAGATGTTGGCCTATTTGTTTTCACTTCTGTATCAGTGGTAATGGTGGTTTCATGCCAAACATGGAAGTGTCCAGTGTCCAGTCATTGTTTAGTTTTAGTTCTAGTTCCACCTGTTCTGCTCATCGGCATAATATTTTTGTACCTGTTTCTGTACTTGAAGTGTAGTTGGCACTTGGCAGGCTACTGGACAAGATCAAAACCAGCATCAGCCATCACTATAATGTGCTAGACCTGTTCCCAATGGCGTGCTCTCATGAACTGGAGAGTCCCATCACTAATGTGCGCCTGGTTTTGTTGTGTGTTCACAGAGGATGCCAGCTCCGATCAGACTGCGGGAGCTGATCCGGACCATCCGGACGGCCCGGACCCAGGCCGAGGAGCGCGAGATGATCCAGAAAGAGTGCGCCGCCATCCGCTCGTCCTTCAGGGAAGAGGACAACACTTACCGCTGCCGAAACGTGGCCAAGCTGCTCTATATGCATATGCTGGGTTACCCAGCACACTTCGGGCAGGTGAGCGAGCACCGCACACACACACACACACGCACGCACGCGCGCCAGTTTCCCAGAATTCCTAGCGTGCATCTATGAGCACCTTGTGTCATGTCTCTCCCCCCGCTGTTTGAAAGGGACGGACTAAAAGCCAGTTCTCTCCTGCAGCTGGAGTGCCTGAAGCTGATTGCGTCCCAGAAGTTCACAGACAAGCGGATAGGCTATCTGGGGGCCATGCTGCTGCTGGACGAGAGGCAGGACGTCCATCTACTAATGACAAACTGCATCAAGAAGTGAGTGGGAGCGCCGCAGCGCAGCGCGGCGCAGATAAATGGCCTGCTGGCAAGCACAGCTGCCTGTGCGGCGCTGGGACGGACGGTGTGGGTGTGCGCCGGGGTACGCGTGTGTGGGTGCTGTGTGGATGTTTATATGTATGCGTGAGTGAGTGCATCTTAGGAATGGAGAGAGAGAGTGTGTGTGTGTGTGTGTGTGTGTGTGTGTGTGTGTGTGTGTCTGAGGGATGGAGCGAACGGGGGTGTGATGTGCTAAGAGCTGCTGCCAAAAACCTTCAGTGCGATTCCCTAGCGTGTGCTGATGCGGTGTGATGTGGGCTCGGCCCAAAAAACCTGCCTGACCAGCTGTCTTTGCTCTTGTCCTCCGTCCCTTCTGCCCATCCCTCCGTGGCCACTGACGTGGGCTGCACCCCAGTCTGTGTTGCGTCACATACTTAAACAGCTCTATGCTGCTTTGCTGGATTGTCACCATGGTTTCCTTGTGCCTTTTCCCCAGTGACCTGAACCACAGCACGCAGTATGTGCAGGGCCTGGCCTTGTGCACCCTGGGCTGCATGGGCTCCTCAGAGATGTGCCGCGACCTGGCTGGAGAGGTGGAGAAGCTCCTCAAGACGTCAAACTCTTACCTGAGGAAAAAGGTGTGTGTAGGCAGTGAGGACATGTGCTCTTGGGCTCACTGAAAGGCTGAGTCCTGAGTCTGACCATTTTTCTGTGGTTGTTTTGTTCTTCCCCTGTCTGTGCCACAGGCGGCCCTGTGTGCTGTGCACGTCATCAGGAAGGTCCCCGAGCTGATGGAGATGTTCCTCCCAGCCACCAAAAACCTGCTCAGTGAGAAGAACCACGGTGAGACGCATGGCTCTTGTGCAGAGGGAGGCCTCTCAGGGGCGCTGGGTCAAAGCTGTCCACCCAGTTTGGTGACCAGTCAGCGTCAAACTAGATTTACTCCTCTTGGACGCTACTAGCCTCCATGCACTGTTATGTCTCCCTTTGAAATAGATCAGCCGTGCTTCAGTAGTGTTAGTTGTTCCGGCTTGTGCCTTTCAACTGTCACAGTTTTGTAAGGTCTTCTGCTTAGTCATATTTCTCCCTCTTGATGCTACCTTTTGGCAAGTCATGTCCATGTAAGGAAGGAAATGCTCAATCTTGCCCAACTCTGCCGTTTGCATGCTTCTTTGCATTAGGGGGCAAGATCTGCATGCCTGGGTCTACCAGATCTATTGTAGTGGTTTCCTTTACTGCCGCCCTGGAGGCAAGATAGCATGTTTCAGTTGAGCAAAGAGCAACTGTTTGTGAACGCTAAGCACTGCAATTGGAAAATGTTCTAAATAATTATTTGGTTTTCATTGTGTGGTTAAACCTTCTCCTGACTAGAGGACAACATCAATGAAAATCTCTTTTAATGGCCATGGGGTTTTGTTTAGGACTCTGCCTAATCTATGTTCAAAAATGTCTTGTGTTACTGTAAAATACCTTATTCCTCAGTCTGTGTTCCTTGACTAATTCTGATTGTGTGTGTGTGTGTGTGTGTGTGTGTGTGTGTGTGTGTGTTTCATTGCGATTTCCAGGTGTTCTCCACACATCTGTGGTTCTGCTCACTGAAATGTGTGAGAGAAGTCCTGATATGCTGTCACATTTTAGAAAGGTAAGACGCTGCTCTCATCTCTCCTAGGCCTCGCTAAATCAGTGAAACACCACTACAGTCATTTCTGCAATATATACCTTTAGGACAAAGTTTGATGCAGACTAAAAAGTGTGTATTGACCACCATATCTGTGTATTAACCTCACCCTTGTATTAATCAGTTCATCAACTATTATTTAGAATGACGTAGAATTAGTTTGATACAATGAGAAAGTAGATTGAAGAGGAAAAATCTTGATCATAGTATTGTGAAATCAGTGGAGCCCCCTCGGTTGATAGTTGGGAAATGACAGTAGATGAAATCCAGAAGCCTCCAGAGAGCAGTAGTGTGACACCAGTGGTAGTAGCTTCATCCACATGTGCTCACCTCACTTAACCATTCACTTCTAGTAGCAGGAGTGGTTTGGGTTTATGCTTTGCCTTTGGAGGTACACAATACTCGCTGTCTAGATTCTCTTCCGTTCTCCTCCCCTCTCTGATAATGTCTTGTTAGCTCTCCTCTCACCCTCCCTCACGTCAGTCTGAACTGCTCTGCCGGCCTGCACACCCCTCATGTTCATGACCGTAACATTATTTTTTGAAGCGCTCTGAAAGTGACTTTCTCTTCTCCGATTCTCCCCCCCTAACATCTGCCTCATATTTTTTCTGTCATTTGTCCTTGTTACAATTCCTGCATTGTGTTAGAATGAGAAGGTAAGAGGACATTCTGGTTTCATAGCTGGTGCATGCTCTCCACAACAATAACCACAAAAAAAAACAAATCACACAAATCACTTCACGTGGTCACTGTCGTCTTAGTCAGTTTCCTTTTGAAAGTTGTGTCTTATGATATTTTGTCCTGGTCATGTTAATTTTGCCTTTCTTTTCCTTAGTTGCCATGTCTGCATTTGTGCATAAGTTAATTCAATTCTTCACCCATGTCCAACTCTCACCGTTAGACTAACTTTGGTGTTGTAGAGCACATTCATGGGTCACTATAACTAGAATGATCTAGTTGTGTAAACAATAACAGCGATCACAAATGGTGTTGACGAGCACAGAAGACACATTCTAGACCATTGATGGTAGAGCACCTTAAGATGAGCCTGTTGATTGAAAACACAACAACATGGATTTACATGATTATAGTCCTATTCAACGGTGTGATCAAAGTGTGCCATCATGCTATTAGCACAGACTTGCTAACCAAATGACCGAAGGGAAGAATCCCATCAACCCGATCACTGTGACTCAGCAGACGAGAGAAAATGTTTACTAGCGCTAAACATTTGGATGTTTTTTCCCTCTCCCCCTGGTCCTTTACTTTGACATGTTTGTACCCCCCCCCCCCCCCTCTCCCTCCTACTCGGTCATGTCTGTGTGTGTATGGTGGTGTGTGTAAGGTTGTGTGTGTTTGTTGGTGTGTGTGTGTGTGAGAGAGAGACACGTCGTGAGTGGTGCTGCTGGATGACTCTGCCTCCGTGCTGACTCCGCTGCTCTCTCTTGTCTCCTTGGCTGTCTTCCAGCTGGTCCCACAGCTTGTGAGAATCCTCAAGAACCTGATCATGTCCGGGTACTCGCCCGAGCACGATGTGTCCGGCATCAGCGACCCTTTCCTGCAGGTGAGAACCTGGGCCTCAGGGACCAGTTGTCCAGTCACCCTTAACCCCTCAACTGACCAGCCTGTTCATTACGGCTGCGCTGACCTGCGCTGACCTCATGGCCATCGTCCCCATTCAGGCCATTCACTCATTCCCTACATGGTGCCCTGTGTGCACTGATCAACTGTGGTGGTTGTTCACTCCAGTGCATGTGGGGAAATTGGTGGATGTCCTGAATGAACGGAGGAGCCCATGTTGTACGATGGCTAGAGAACGATTTGCTGCAGCTGAGTGATGAGAAGAAAGAGTGATCCATCGTCAGAGCCTTGCTCTGTTGACACCCTTTTCTTTTTCTGACAGCCGCACTCGTAATGAGCCTGTCTTGCTAGATTAGCTGGGAACCGTAATGAAGATTTGGGGTGCCATCAAAGCCTTTCTGTGATTGGACAATCACATTGGCTGACATCGGGATTGTGATGGACTTACTCATGCAGAAGTGCTGGACGGCACAATGACTATTTTAGGTGGAGATGGAAGTGATGTGCACGGCTTTGTTTTTTTTTTTAAAATACCTTTTATCTCCCATTTCAGGTCCGAATACTGAGGCTACTGAGGATTCTGGGAAAAGGGGATGATGACTCTAGTGAAGCCATGAATGACATTCTTGCACAGGTGAGGCTTTCAGGCTTCGCTATTGACATCCTGCAATAGTAACCCTTTGCTTTCGCCTGGCGAGAACTTCTGTGCAATTTTTCTTTCTCTTTGTAGGTTGCGACCAACACAGAAACAAGTAAAAATGTAGGCAATGCAATTCTCTATGAGACGGTTCTAACCATCATGGACATCAAATCAGAAAGTGGATTAAGGGTAAGTGTGGCTCCAGGGGTTTCTGGTCTTGGTAGTTTCTCACTGGAAGACTAGACCCTGTCCTCTAATTGGTAATATCTGATCAATAACACACTGTTTGTTGCCAGGTGTTGGCCATCAACATCCTAGGTCGCTTCCTGCTAAACAACGACAAAAACATCAGGTTCGCATCACCCTCTCTGATCCAAGTGCTCCAGAAAAATCCCCTTTGACACAGAATCCAGCAATCCTGAATTCCTTGCATTTCCCTCCACAGATATGTTGCCCTGACGTCTCTGCTGAAGACCGTGCAGACAGACCACAATGCTGTGCAGCGGCATCGGAGCACCATCGTGGACTGTTTGAAGGATTTAGATGTGTCGATCAAGCGGTGAGCAGCACTTCGGCCTGCTGTACCTACATACAGTGCCATATGAACTCTCTGGGACCGTGCTGAATGATCCCCCTCATGTGCTGCCCTTGTTCTGCCCAACAGGCGGGCCATGGAGCTGAGCTTCGCCCTGGTCAACGGCAACAACATTCGGGGCATGATGAAGGAGCTGCTCTACTTCCTGGACTCCTGTGATCCTGAATTCAAAGCCGACTGCGCGTCTGGAGTGTTCCTGGCCGCTGAGAAGTAAGTGTTTTGTAGCCGACAGCTAAACATTCCGTTACGTTCTTGCACTTTTTTTTTTTTTTAAATCATGTTTGATTATAGCCACTTGAACAGAAAGAAGAGATGCAACAAAAAAACTTCTCATTGTGGCCCTTGTAAGGCCTGAAGGAAATCTTTAAAAAAAAAAAAAAAGCCTCTGTAAGGCTCATTAGCCCGTCGTGCTTCAGCACCAGAGTGAGTGGATGGTGGTGCTGCTGGGGTTGTGTTGTTTCCTGCTGTAGTGGCGAGCAGCTAAATGAGTGACCTATTAAAGTGCTGGGTGAGGAGAAAATGAGTGATCCATCGTCAGAGCCTGCCATTGTTGACACCATTTCTATCTGACAGCCTGACCCTTGGAGCCAACAACAGAACGGCTCTCCTGTGTCCTTGTATGCTTGTGTGTGTGCATTTGTTGAGGCACCAGGCTTTCCTAATGTACTGTAATTCTCTCCCCACCCCCCCTCTAGGTACGCACCCTCCAAGAGATGGCACATAGACACTATCATGAGGGTCCTGACAACGGTAAATGCACTTTAGTCAATTCTCAATTTGGGGAAGGTATTGCTGAGTTGATAGTGTTGCAGGGGCTTCCTGACTGTTGCGTGATGATAGTGAGCGTGATCCATCGACTGACAGATTAAGTGTGATGACCTCATCTTCTGACAACGGCGTCCTTAACTTGCCAAAACCCACCCCTCACATGGAACATGGCCAGCCTGTTAGCCATAGCCCAGCAGTGTCAAGGGCAGTGCAACTAGCCCAGAAGTCTTTAACTCTGTGTGTGTGTGTGTGTGTGTGTGTGTGTGTGTGTGTGTGTGTTCTTCCTCAGGCGGGAAGCTATGTCCGGGACGACTCAGTCCCCAACCTGATCCAGCTGATCACAAACAGCGTGGAGATGCATGCTTACACTGTGCAGAGACTCTACAAAGCCCTGCTGGATGATATCTCACAGGTACAAAGCCTTCTCCTACTAGGAGCCAGGAATCACTTGGAAAAGAGCAAAACACTAGTTAGTTATTAGGACTGATGTTGAATAGGATTTATTTTATGCCTGCCAACTCTGAACACTATTATATCAATACACATCTGAAATACGCAGGGATCAAAGTTCTCTGACTGCCTCTCTTCAGAAATGACGAACTGAACTGAAGAGTTAACATCTTGACGGTTATTATGGCCATCATATGCCAAAGGAAAAACACAGCCTAGAAGGCTAGTGGTAAAAGAAAGGGATCTCCTGCAATATGAGCGCAGTGCAGATTCACTTTAGCGCTACAACTAAGTCCATTGGTGGGGGAGATGAATCTTTTTCAGACGTCAACAGTAAGGCTGCTGTTAGCAGCATGAAGCGGCTGGTGTATTGGAAGTGATGTGGTGTTGGATTTTTTTTTTTATGAAGAATAACGTTAGGTCTTGGGTTATTTATTTTTCTTAATGGAGAATAACGTTAGGTCTTGTGTTATTTAGGCCTACTGTGAACAAGCATGGCAAGCAAGTGGGCTGCAAACTTTCAGCTATATGGTCACGGCCATTTTTAAGGGGTACAATTTGAAGCTAAACATATAGCCTGTTTTAAAACAACGTGCATGAGCAGAAAACCAGTCAGTGTCAGGTCTAAAAAAAAAAAAAAAAAAACTCAAAGTGCAACATGGAATGCTTTAGCATTTTGTATAAATAATCATATTTTCATGCATCATAGATTTGATGCTCTGCTTCACCATTCATTTTCTTCAGTGTTGCGTAACTCTCTTCCAAAAACGTGTCATTTTTTTTCTGTCTTTCCAAGCCAGTTTTAGCCAGCCAATCTGGATTGCTGTGGAGAACTATCCAGTTCATGTATTGTAATTAGTGAAAGTAATTCTGCAGTTGTCTGTTAGATGTAGGCCTATCTTTTGAAGGATTTTATCTTCCAATTACCGTGATCCCTATATGATCATATGAGGCACATTTAGTTGACCTTCCAGAACATCCGCTTAGTTCTGTGGTCAGGGCAGGCACATAGCTGAATATTTCCAGAAGACACCCAACAGGTTCCCCCAGTAGTGTTTTTGTGGATCTTTTGAGGCAGTTCACCTACCAAGCTGGTGAATGAGTCAGATAAGGGGCTCTGATGAATGCTGAAGGTCTAATATTAAATCAAATCATGTGTGAGGAGTGTGTTCACATTCCCATCCCTAGACTGGTCTAGTAACCCACACAGCTTATCTATTTACCTGCCCCGCTTCAGATTATCATCATGCTCCTCTCACAAAGCGCTTCGGTTTGATTCACTCCAGATAGCTGCTTTAAGAGTTTTGGCAAATGTCTTGCTTAAATCGTTGAGTATGTCCATCATTGCACAGTGAGGAATTGTGAGTCTCTCCACTGACTGGTCTTCCTCCCGCAGCAACCTCTGGTGCAGGTGGCCTCCTGGTGCATAGGGGAGTATGGAGATCTCCTGGTGTCGGGCCAGTGTGAGGAGGAGGAGCCCATCCAGGTATGAAGAGCTGAGTGAGGAGATTACTGGCCTCCCCTCCGGCCTGTCCCGCACACACATAGTCCTGCTACTAGTGCACCGAACTACAGCTTTGTTGGTCAAAACAGACCTTGAGTTTAATATCGCTTGATGGCCATCACAGGTCACAGAAGATGAGGTTTTGGATGTGCTGGAAGGCCTCCTCGTCTCCAACCTCTCCACCCCTGTTACCCGCGGTTACTCCCTGACTGCCATCATGAAGCTGTCGACCCGTTTCAGCGGTGTAAAGTAAGCATCTCGCCTTCCTGACCTCCAGCAGGCCTTGCCCAGGTGCCAGATGCTGAGGAGGCTGTCCATTAACCTTGAACACAGGGGTGAATCTTAAGTGCCTAAACCCAAGATGGTTATAAGGCATGCAAATGGTCTGCAGTATATCTTAATGTGGCCATTTACCATCTTGTGCATCTCAGTGCATCTCAGTGCATGTGCTGTGTTGGTGTGTGCAGTGTATTTGAGCGCTGTGTTTGAACTCTGGCTTTGTCACCTGCAGCCGCATCAAGAAGGTGGTGTCCATCTACGGCAGCAGCATAGACGTGGAGCTGCAGCAGAGAGCGGTGGAGTACAATGCACTTTTCAAGAAATATGATCACATGAGGTGAGCTTCAACAGGCCCGCTCTTCCAGTCTACTTACACATTGGACATTTGATCCAACAAGCTGTTTGTTTGGGGTTTTTTTCTTGTGGGTAATTTTTGATTAACAATAGTCGCATGTCTTTGAAGATTCTCATTAGTGGTACTAAATCTACTGCCACATGCAAATATACCGTTTTTTTTTTTTTTTGAGAATCATACCAGACTTTATCAGTGTGTCTTGTAAGGAAAGCTGAAGCATTTTATTGGCTGTTAAGCAGTGCTGGATTCCGGCGGCTCTAAATGAAGTGTCTGTAAAGCTTCCTGTTTCCTTCCTGTCTGGCCCTGTAGGCCGGCCTTACTGGAGCGCATGCCCATCATGGAGAAGACCTCCACCAACGGCCCCACAGAGATCGCGCAGACCAATGGGGAGACAGAGTCCGCTGTACTGGACACCAAACACGCACCTACTGTCCCTCAACCAGCCAGTCAGGTAAGACGGCCTTGGTGCACCAATACGCCCACTTTCAGCTGACCAATCAGGTTTGAGCACCTCGAGGCACTTCCCCTTTCACTAAGCCCTTTGGTTGTAGTTGTCACATGATGCCAACACAACAGTTGTGCCTTCTGGGTCAGGTCATCAACATGCATGTCACAAAGTGTAGAATTTCGTAATGTTTAGTAATGTTATTTCTCCCCCTGCCTCTCTTGATTCTTTTTTTTTTCCCACCTTCAGTATCTTTGTAACGTCATTTACCGAGGAATTTGTTTCAAGCTGCTTCCAATGTGATCAAAGTGAGACCCCTGCTGGTAACTTAATGGCATGGGATGCAGAGCTTCCATTTTTTCGATTTGCCTATAGAAATCACTCTGCCTGGGATTGTACTTCTCTGAAATATGAATATAAACCTCTTTACCACTCAAGTTCCTTTTCATTTCATATTCTTTGAAAATTGTTCATTTATACTGGAGAAAACTAATCATGACAAAATGGTGCGTCATGCTAATCATGTCCAACTCATCTGTGCTGTTTCACCTTCTAGCAGGTTTGAATGTGGAAACGCATTAGTGCACAGCTGCTTAGCTGAGTTGTTGTCTGTGCAGGAAAGCCTCTGACGTGTTATTGCTCAGTGTGAGACTCTCCTGTCCCCTTCTCCTCTCCTGGCAGGCTAATGATCTGTTGGACCTGCTGGGCGGCAACGACGTGGTTCCTGTGATCCAGACCCCTGTACCCTCCAAGCCTGCCTCTGCTGGAGGCGAGCTGCTGGACCTGCTTGGGGATCTCTCTCTGACTGGTAAGGTGTTTCTGCTTCTCTGTTTCTCTCTCTCTGTTTCTCTCTCTCTCTCTCTCTCTCTCTCTCTCTCTCTCTTTCTCTCTCTCTCTCTCTCTTCTCCTCCCCTCATGCTCACTCATATTTTATACTTCTGTCATTCACTGTTATCCTCTCGCCCACTCACACCAGTCTTAGTTTGTCACTGTCTGTCTTCTCCATGCGTCCTTTATTTGCACATATCAGCTTCCTCTGCTGTAGGCCTCATCCACATTCACCTTGCCTTCTCTCCACAGCCATGCGTTGAGCGTTTGCAAAAGAACAAAACAGACTGCTCTGCTCTTGTGGCTTTGTTGTAATCTCTGCCCTCCTCACCATTCCTCTCCCTCCCTCCCTCCTTCCTTGTCTCCCTTCCATCCCTCTCTCCCGGTCCCCCCCCCCCCCCTTAGGTGGTCCCACCCCTGCCCCCGCTCCCTCTGCTCCCATCACCCAGCCCCCCTTCCTCCTGGACGGCCTGTCCTCACAACCCCTGTTTAACGACACCGCAGCAGGTAGGAGCACCCCGCATCTCACCCGTGCCAGGGCCAGTGCAGGGCCAGTGCCATGCCTCCATCCATACGAGGCCCCAGAGCCTCCTGTCAGTGTGCAGTAGATTCACATGCTCAGTCTTAAGTGGTTCCTTCTCTCCTCCCCTCCAAGCCATTCATATTCCACTGGTGTAAAAGCAGCTAATTGTTTGGAGTTCATGTAGTTTTTGACTTATGCCGAAGCTCACCTGCTGTCTCTGCCCTACTCCCCTGTCCTGGCCGTGCAGGTATCCCTCCCATGACGGCGTACAATAAAAATGGCCTGAAAATCGACTTTACCTTTGAGAGGTCGAATCAAAATCCCAACATCTCAGTCATCACCATCCACGCCTCGAACACGACAGAGGCGGAAATGACCGACTTCGTTTTCCAGGCTGCAGTACCAAAGGTGAGGCCACTGGGGACCCACTCGCCCGTATAACTTCACCAGCTCAAGCCTCTAAATATATCTAGAAATGAATCATCTACCTACTGGCTTCAATGAACCTGGGGTCTGTTTCCCAAAACCATCGTTGCTACCCAATTAGCAACTTAGGTGGTAGGCAATGGGAAATTACCACGGTTTCTCAAAGTCAAGGATGCTTCCTTGGTAGCACACTGGCCTCGGAAGCCGCACACTAGGAAGACGAGCATTCAAACCTCACGAACATTCGAAACCTCGTAACATTCGAAATCCTCGAACGTCGAGGATCCATCAGTGCAGCCTTGAAAAACCTTTGAAAGAAGGACTCTGCACTTGGTAGAATTTTGAAGCATCCTTTGACTTTTTAACAGTGCTTGGCGAGATGCGATGACATGGAATCCTCGAAAAAGTGACTTGGAAGGATGCTTCCTTGACTTTGAGAAGCAGTCTACATTACAACCGACAAAGTTGCTAACTTAGTTATCAATTCTGGTTTTGGGAAACGCACCCCCGGTTGTTTTATGTTTTGTTTTGCTGTTTTGACACCAAAGCCCAGCTTTGTGATTGTGTGACTCCCTCGGTCTCCCTCTTCCTGTCCCACACTCTGTCCCTCGCAGACATTTCAGCTGCAGCTGCTCTCCCCAAGCAGTAATATAGTCCCAGCACTTAACCAGGGCAATGTTACGCAGGTCATCAGAGTACTCAACCCACAGAAGGTAAGACCAACACACTCTTCATGTCGGCACCTCAGTCATGTGTGAGTGAAAGATGACGTCTCAAGAGCAATACAAGCTGTCTGTTGCTGTCGGTGCATTTGCAGTTAGCAGTTTGCATGGATTTGCCATAGTCTGAAATATGTCTTTGTGGAATCTAAAATGTCATTTTGAGACTGCCACCTAAGCTTCCTGGTATTTAGACCAATGTGCTGTACACATTTGTCAATGAAAGATACATGATCACACCTAAGTATGGTGGTCAACAGGTCTAATGTTTCATGCCTGCAATCAAGCAATCTCCAGATCCAGATTTGAAGTTGTGGCAAATTTCTGCATTGCATTGTCTTAAACACTGTGCTTACGCCATATTACACATGAACGCCAGTATGAGTTTTGCTTGCCATGTGAATGATTCAGATTTTACTTAAAGCATGCACAGATGAGTTTAGTCTTGGACCTCCTACATAAATGAATGACATTTTCTCCTTGCATGCTTTCTTTCAAAGCGGATTGAATCGCATTGTCATCAGTCAGAATTCAATCAAATTGGAGCTTTTATGCTGCTCAGCCCATTGTGGTATCCGTACATGACGGAGACTCATGCGTGTAACTTGTACTATCCAATAGAAAATATGTAGCTAAGTTGCCTTCAAATATAGTGGGAGGGCCACAGAGGTTAATAAGTGCATTGTAGTGCTGTGAATTCAACAGCAGAGGCCTTAGGAACCATGAAGTCGTGGAAGGTGGAAGGTCATGGGTAATGGACTGTGGCATTTCCCTGTCATTTCACATGTTTGATTTATCCTACAAGTGTCATGATGAAGCACCATGTGCTCAATAACCCAGCTCATGAATATTTTTGTAGACTTAGCAAGAGTGTGTGTGTGTGTGTGTGTGTGTGTACACACAGCCCATTTTGGTAAAGCCTTTCCCCATTGCCAGTTTCTTTCCAGAGAGGGTGGTGGTGTTTTTGCAACAATCTACTTTTTAATTCTCATGATGTGTCTGTGGCGTTGGCATCTCCAGGCAGGAAGGAATTTAGCTTTTGACTTTTCACAACTGTACATGTTTTTCAGCAACAACTGCGCATGAGGATCAAGTTGACATACACCCACAAAGGCTCTCCTGTGCAAGACTTGGCTGAGGTCAACAGCTTTCCCCCGCAGTCCTGGCAGTGACATGTTGTCCGCTCTGAAAAGACCCTAACTAAGGGAACTATGGGAAAGAGTCTCTCCCCTACCCCCCCTCCCCCCTCCCCACCCCCAGCCCCTCTCCCTACCCCCACTGAGCCCTCCTCCTCCCCTCTGTGACATCGCCCGCAGACCGCCCGCTGCCCCTGGGGCTTGCATGG
>JASCQY010000195.1:0-12510 GCA_030264315.1 Sardinella tawilis
ACAGAGAGAGAGAGAGAGAGAGAGGGAGGGTAAATGAGGGCCTGTCGGTGTGTCACAATATGAAATGAACATTTTGTACAGTGTTTTGATCCGACACAAGGACTGTAGAAAGTACCTGGAAGGCAATGTTGTGGCATACATGACAGTCTTTGATAAGGTCCTGGTATAAGGTGCGCATGTGCTGTTCCATCTCCATAATGCACCGAGTACTCAGTGAATATTCCCCATGTTTCTGTTGAGACCAGACACAACTCAAGTCAGCCCACGTCACTGAGTGTTTGTGTAAAGAGGCATTTTTACAAGAAGTGGACAATGTCCAATGTCCGATGTGAACATACCTCGGTCAGCCACTTATTTTGGACAAACTTATTTAAAACTTGTTCCGTCTCCTTTTTCTTGAGTTTTTTAGAAAGGAGAGCATCACCACAGTTCAGAATGTCAGTAGATGAGGCTGTACCATTCTCAGACTCTGCCACCAGATCCATCTGTGAACACAGTATTAGTATTGAAGATGGGTTTCAACTGAAAGGTGCAAATGCTTATTCACGAGTCAGGACACAATACTGTAACTAGACGTGATGTGGTCAAAAACTAGACATAACACAGAACTTACTATTTTCCTAAACAGCTCCAGCTCATTGTCGGCATAATCAGAGGACATCCGTGTCACCTCAGTCTCGGCTAAATTGACCTGAATGACAAAAGCCAAGAGATTTGAGACCAGAATCGTTCAGTAGCAAAATCTGCACATGCGGAAAACACGGCACACATGTTCGTGTTCACATCACCCACCAAAGCATAATACTGAAGGCCGTCCTCTTCAGACATCCCCTTTCTGATGTGCATGAACATGGGCTGCAGGTTGATATTGATCACATCTACGAATTCATCCAATTTGTCCTGGTTATAGTTGGCTTCACCAGTTAAAGAAAGACAGGCACATAGGTGAGTAGCACAGACAGACATACACTATGTTTTGGATTTTTATTTTTATTTTTTTTTGAAGGGATGGACGGAAGGGGACTTACCAGCAGCAACTTCACAACAGTGTTTATGTAGAGCCTTGGCCTGAGAGGCATCAATAATACCATTGCTCATCATTGTTTGAAGGAATCTCCGGTGGCTGTCCCCCATTGGCCTTGCCATGTCCAACCAGAGGATAAGATCATATGTAACCACCTTGATGGATCTGGAGAAATAGGCTGATTTCGTAGCACTGCTGTTAGTCTACATTTCCAATTCATACGCAAGTATGTAAACACAATTCCCCTTCCTCAGTAACGTTAGTTATGGTAGACATGTTGAAACTCGTGTAGGGGCTAAACTCTACACAAACTAAGTTATAATGGCAAAATCATTTGGTAACATTAAAAGGATATTTACAAGGCTATCTGTAAACACGGTAGGCATTATTATTATTGGGGCAGCGGTTGTCGTTACAGAACGCACTTTACAATAGTAGCATTGGATAATAATAATAATAATAATAATAATCATAATCATAATCATAATAATAATACCGGTAATACAGTACAACGTGAGACAAGCCAGATGAGGAATTGGCTAACTTTAACGTTTACTTAGCAAGCTTGCTCACCAAAACATTGAACTCATGCAACCAAAACCTACTTCCTTGCAAAGGTTTCTTCCTGTCTCATTGACAATGATCATATCGGAGCTAGTTGATAAACATTGCATATTACCATGCAACACAAACTACAAAACTGTAAACGGCGTGTAAACTAATGTGGCATGGCACTGACGTTGTGATACATTTTGAGTGACAACATGCTAATGTTAGCCTAGCAACCATTTCATCCCGATGAAGGTTGACATCGAGACAGCATTCAAGACAGGACGCAAGCTTTGATTTCAAACAAAAAATGTATCAGTCTTAAAATAATGTTACCAAGATTTGATAAATGTTACCTGTCACTCGCAAAGAGCAACACTTCACATCACCACCAGCCACTCCAGTGGTTCTCTAGCTCACTTCCTGTTTGTCGCTCTCGCGCCAGAATTTTACCATGGATCTGTTCAAAACAGCACTTTGTAACTCTCATTTTGAACGCAGCATTACATTATCTCCTTTTCTTGACTAACTTACGTGAAATTACTGTGTTTTATAAATCTAATGAGATATGCAGTTTGTCTTGAAGGGACAACATTATCTGAAACAGGCAAACTCGCTTGTTGTTGTCATGAAAAAAAAAAAAAAAACTAAAAAAGAATTATTGAACACACTTCCTCTAACTGGTCATAGGCCCATGGTCTTCCGGCTGCTTAGAGATTTTTGGAAGAATTTTAGGAGACACAAGGACCCTACAGTATCTATTAGTTTATATATTAGTTGGATCAATTGCCATTTTTATTACTTTTAAGTGATACTATTCATTCATAAAGGTTTCATTTCTTTTTCATGAACATTTCATTCCTTAATTTCCTTTGGGATAATAAAGTATCTGTAGCCTACAGTATCTATCTATCTATCTATCTATCTATCTATCTATCTATCTATCTATCTATCTATCTATCTATCTATCTATCTATCTAACATGACTATTCATAACATGACACATTGTTGCATGAGAAAATAAAATGTTTTTCCATAGACCTACTTCTGACACATCTTTTTAGTCTTACAAATTTGCCCTATACACATGTCAACACACATACTGATCACACAGTCGAAATTCTTTAACATAATGGGTTTGCATAATTACGTAGTCTTGCTATGAGTGTAGAGCCCACCAAACCTCGCTTCATTTCCACAAAAAAACGTTCACTGCAATTGCAATTTAACAACTTTTTGTTTCTCATTGAAAAAAAATAAAATAAATTGACTGTGTGTTAATACTCAGATGGATCTACTGTATGCCCAGTAAGTTTCAAGGGACCCAGTGTTTCTGTACAAAAGGCTGACTTTTGCTTTTAATTTGTTTATTTGCTGGGTGTGTTTTACTAAGTTTGACAGGGACTCTTAATTTTATAGTCACCTGTTGATGATGTAACAGGAAATAGCTCGTAATGGACTTCCTTTTTGAGGTGCACATGTTATGTTTTTTGCATAACATGTTTTTTGCATAACATAACATAACATGTTTTTTGCATAACATGTTTTCTTTTACTGTCTATGGTTTAGGTGCAAGTGAAATTGGTAGCATCCACCCAAGTTTGTGTGTGAATGATGAAAAAACACTCCATCTTAGAATTATTCAATTGTAATCTGCCTCAAAGCCTAATACAACCTAGTGGTAACCTACTCCAGTCTCCTGTCCTGCATCTTGGCCCAAAGTAGTGCTCTGACCGGCACTCCAGATTGTACATGGTGATAAGAATAGAACAGTGCTACTAGTCCTACTAACACCTAACCCTCACCTACAGTTAACCCAGGAAACCCTGACAGAAATTTGCTCAGAAACAAAGACCAATTTTGCCTTTTTGGCCCTCTCAGTAGGTGGCACTATAGCTACACCACACATAGTCATAGGCTGAGGACTCGTTGGATGCAGCTCATGAGTTTCCGTGGAATAACTCAAGAACCGCACCATCAAAACAAACAAAATTTTGGTTGTACATAGGTCTCAAAGAGCCGCATTGACGAGCCCTCACAAACTCATGTGTGGCTAGCGTTGCAAAATTCTGGGAATTTTCAAAGTTGTTTTCTGCTTACAAATGCATCATATTTTTAATCGATTTGCAACAATACACCAATATATATGTTGGTATATGATCCGGTCTCTTCAAATTATCCGCAAATAGCCCATAAATTCCCAAAATGCCCATAATTCTCCTGGGAATTTCCAAAATTTCCAATTTGGAATATTTCCAAAATTCCCGAGCCAAAGTTTCCATGGAAACTTTCCGGGAATTTACCGGAAATTTTCCGCCCCTTTGCAACCCTATGTGTGGCATAATGCCACCTATTGACAGACCAAAAATGGGGAAAAAATAAAAATTTGACAGTATTTTTTTACTACATTTTGGTCAGTGATTCCCGGAACACTGAAAAAACAGGCCCTTGAAACTTGGTGGGCATGTAGTCGTATTAGTCCAATAGCACATAGTAGGGCTAAGGTTTTATCCCACTGACGGTTCTCTTCCTGCGCTGGTCCTCCTGGAACACAGGTTTGTCGGAGTTTTTTACAAAATTTTTGCCTGTGATTGCCTGTGTCAGAACCACCGATTATTAGGCCCACAGTGCAGAGAAAAGTTTTGTCCCCAGTGACTGCTCCCCCTCTTGAACACAGGCTGACACAGCTTTGTCAGACACAGTTTTTAGAATAACTCAAGAACCGAAGCACCTAAGCCAAAATTTTAGCTGTACAGTATGTGGGTCTCAAGAGGTTCTTGATTCTGTAGCTCCTGCCAAGGTTAAAAGAATTTGTAGTAAACCTAAAGCACCTTGGAGGTATACTACAAGCGTAGCAAATGAGAAGAGAGAATGCAGGAAAGCTGAACGTAAATGGAGAAAAACTAAGATCCAGGTTCATTATAACATCTTCAAAGAGAAACTCTACACCTATAACTCTGAGTTAAGCAAGGCCAGGAGAGCTTATTTCTCTAATATAATCAATGGAGATATAAATAACTCCCGTACACTCTTTGCCACTGTAGATAAGTTAACAAATTCCCCAACACAGTTGCCTCAAGAGTTTTTATCTGCTGAAAAATGTAATGAATTTGCTTATTTTTCCCAAATTGAAAATATTAGAGTAAGCATTAGCGCCACCCTGTCCTGTAATGCCACTTTATCTACTTCACCACACAGGCGTNNNTCTTTTTGCTACAGACAGCATTCAGTGACCTCTAACAGCAGGGCTATGGATTGATTCACACCAAACTTCTCCTTTAAGGTAGATGGGAGCAGCTCCATCGATTACCCTGCAGGCCAGCATTAGTGATTTGAATTTAATAGTTAAGGGTAGCTAGTGGAGGTCAATAAAACAGAGGTGATGTGACGTGTTGTTTTGGCTGGTTGAAAAACAGACATGTAGCTCCATTGTGTATCATCTGTAGTGGTCTCACAGCACATGCTGAAAGACCTGTTAGGCATTGCAGTAGTCAAGACGAGAGAACCAGGGTCTGTAATAGCAGTTGAGTTGCATGTTGTGTTAGGTACTGTTACTGTACAATCTGATCTGCTTTATACTGAATAGAGGAAAAACACAGCCAGGAAATTCCAAACTCACTCCCATTGGTTTTCCTGTCTTAGCTGATTTCAGCTGTCACGCAAAGTGAAGCAGTTATTATGTCGGAGGTGCAGGTTGTTTTCAGTGTTTGTAGAAAGAGGCAGTTGTGATGTCTATCTCGTTGTCTGACTTATTCATCTGTGGCATGATGTGTGTTTTCTGCTCAGAACAAACCAGTTTGGCCTGTCGAAGTAGTTAAGTACTGTGTTCTTTACATGGCATGTCATATCTGTTGTTGTTTTGTTGTTTTTTTATATATATATATATCTGAGAGATATGTACTGACAATGTCCAGTGTTTTTTTGTCACACTGGTTTATAATGTTCCTTATTTCAGAAAGGCAAATTTGGCAGCGTTGTTGAACATGTTGAGAAACAAAAGTTCAGTCATGGTGATAGCAGGCAATTCACTCTTTTCTGTGTGACTCATGTGTACGTGGGAATGGCATCATGAGTTCTGAGGAAGTCCCACCCCTTGTTGCTCTGGAGCGAGGGGCTGTCCTCTCTCTTGGCTCATTTCCCTCATCCTTCTCATGCCACAACTTCAGGCTTGTGTAAGATACTGTGCGCCTGTGCTGAGAAAATGGGGAAGTTAGTCAGTGGAGCCCTTAGGCAAGTATAGCTCTCAGATAAGGAAACGTCACAGAAAAATGTTGTAATACAGAGGTGAGGAGAAAACTCTTTGAACACTGACTGTTTTGCATTCCTTTCTAAATGATCACAAAGGCTTTTGCCACACTGTTTCAAATCTTTTTGTTGTTAAGTCTTTTACATGTAGTTTAAAGCCAAATAAAACTGTATTTTGTCTACACACAGCTCTTATATAAGTGTCTCCGGTTGAATTCAGACAGTGTGTTCCAGCGTGCAACATCAGTTTGACCAAAGAGTATAGTGATTAGTTGAAGCAGAAAACATCTGCCCACCTTGGAGTAAACATATGCCAATGGACCAGTTTTAGACACGATGTACTGTATTAGTTGCACAATAAAAACAATAAGGGAAAAACCTTTTTAGGGGAAGCACATGTATTTTGACTCATAATGCCTCACCAAGAAAAGTATGAGGAAAAACACATGCTGTGTTTTTTCTTCTATCTGAAATCTGTCTGGAACTTATTTACCAGGAGAAATGTGGTTTGAATCATATAGTTCCCTAGTCCGGTAGTTCAAGGTCATCTAATGCTGTCCGTAGGAAAAAGGGAAACAAATGGATACAACATAGACTGCATAGACTGAAGCAGCAGCTGCAGGTAGCCTACGTACTACTAACACTAACTGAATGGGGCACTAAAACTCACTTAGCCAGTTTGCTATTCTGTGTGCACTTGGTGACCCCAAGCTAGCTACGGGGTGCATGAATTTTAAAGCAGTAATCCATGATAGGTGAAGGGATTTTTAATAAAACCAAAAACGTTTTGAGTGTTTTTAAATTACATTTATGTTGCTAACGCCAATGTCAATCTTAGAAGGCAACATGTCTTAATGGTCGGGGATCCCTTCAGTAGCATGCACACAGAGGCTGACTTCAGTGATGGCTCTGCTGCCAGTTCAGCGTGATGTATCAGCCACAGTAGAGTCACAGAGGTCTGTCTTTATCAGCTAAGCTGTACATGCAAATTTGGGCCACACGTTAGCTTCAAAGGGTTTAAACAACATCTAGGCCTACATGATGATCCATTTTCAGAAATATTTAACATTAAGTTGTTTTTAAATGTAATTTAGCTGTTTTATTAATAATTTCTATCAAACTGCAATTTTAATTGTATCTTCAAGTAAAACAAATAAAAACAAAATAATACAACTGAAGCGGGACTGATAATAAAGTTGATCAAATTTATAGTAATTTATTTCTGTAAATTCATAGCAAATTGCCTTCCAGGGTTTTGCATCTGAACTCATGAAAATCTTGTTCCCAGTGGTCACCCCTTCCCCAGTCCCTTCAGCACATGTGTAGCCCACAGGCCATCATTTGAATGATTGTCAAAATACTGTCTTCAGTCCAAGTAATGCTAATGTTATAACTAGGCTAAATCAAATAGCTGACATAATACCAAGGCTAAAACTTAAGTAACAAACATGGTAAAGTCAGTTAAGTTCATGCAACTTTGTTGACAAGCTTTGCTTGCTTTTTAACTTGGGACATACTATCTCTTCTTTCATCAGTGCTGAAAACCATTCAACGGAAAACAACAGAATAGATGCCACCTACCACCTGTTTGTTTTGCTTTGTTTAGAGAGCTCCATGTGAATAGCCTAATATTTTGCATGCAGCATTTGGGTCATGTTTTTGTTCTCTTTAGAGCAACCTAATCTGCCATAAGCCAGTTAACCAAAAGAAGTTTTTTTTCTGGATTTGTAAAATTAATGTCAGTATGCAGGTCAATGAAAAATTATTTTTTATTTATGCATAATACAAAAGATACAAAATAATGACACATTAAAATACAACAATTTAATGTTTTGAAAATTATTATTTTTTTAAATGTACCAACACTGACAATAAAAGTGAAGACTGGTCAAGTATAGTACTTTAAAAATGTGTATAAAACAGTTTAATATTAGACATTTCTTCACAAATTACACTTATCTGAAAAAAGGCACATCAATTCATGAAATGAAATACAAGCAGATAACACTGATATGATTTTGCCCTTGGTACATAATATTTCTTTGTCACCTTGTCAACTCTCTATGGCTTCCAGTCCTACTGTACATAGTCCTAGCATGATGCATCTGTGTCCAGCATAAAATCAGGCTTCTTCCATGGAAAACCACAAAAACTATTTCATTCAAAAAATGAATGGTGATAAAAAAGTTAAATAATAAAAGTTAAGTTGTGCACAACAGACTGTAGCCATTAGTAATGTATGAATAAAACCCCTGAGAGAAATGTCAAAGGACCAAAAACAAAACAAAACAAACAAAAAATCAAAACCAATAGACATATGAATTAATTATAGTAATTATGAACGGGAAACAAGCCAACCACACATCTGAAATGGTCACAATGGGCACAATTAGCAGTTCACAAACAACAACAGCCATCCTGCTCTACTGTATGCTAATCCAATGTACAGTAAGGCTACTTTACTCAATTAGTGCAAGTGCTTGTTTAGTGTGAGCGTCTCCTATGACTTTGTGTCCTGCATACTTTGGCAATAGACTGGATGAGCACTGGGGAGGACTGAGCTTCCTGTTAATACTCCTGGAGGTCTCCTGTGTTCTGCATCCTCTCCACCATGAAAAAGCAGAGTGTTCCTGTGAAGCCCAGCAGCACCATCACCAGCAGCTGCCAGCTCAGCAGGAGGTAGCCACTGTAGAAGAAGGCCACCGCAGCAAAGATGGACTGGAGCGGGGGTGGAGGAAGGAGGGGCAGACGGTGAGGCTCGACTCTTACACTGGTGGTGTGTGTGTGTGTGACAGTGTGTGTGTGAGTGTGTGATGAGTTTGCAATGCTGTATGAAACTGGCAACATGGTTAGTTCACATGCCTTACCCAGGTGAAAAAAAGAAGCGCAGAAAAGTGGACTTTTCAAAAGTAAGGCTTAGGGTCCAGAATGTGCTTTTGAGTGTGCTAAGTGTACTATTTTGGAACAGCTCAATGCATTAATAGTAGACTTTAAGTACACTCAAAATGTTTGCCCATCTATTTTTGTATCTTTAAATGCTAGGAACGTCTGTCTGTGTTCCATTTGTCTGCCGCATATTTGGTAGTAGGGCTGTGCGATATATGGAAAAAAAATGAATATCCCGATACATTTTCTCCAATCCACGATATACGATATATATCTAAATATTTTGAAATCTCCGCTGCAGGATCCCATGAAATCTTACTTTTAGCAGTTTTCATTAGACTACAATACAATCTGGCAAATTAGGCTACAGCAAATACACTATATTATCAAAAGTATTCGCTCGCCTGCCTTGACTCACGTATGAACTTAAGTGCCATCCCATTCCTAACCCATAGGGTTCAATATGATGTAGGAGGAGGATTGTGTATATAGGAATTTTCGACCATTCTTCCAAAAGCGCATACAGTGGTGTAAAGCACGCCGCCACTGGACTCTAGAGCAGTGGAGACGTGTTCTCTGGAGTGATGAATCATGCTTTTCCATCTGGCAATCTGATGGACCAGTCTGGGTTTGGAGGTTGCCAGGAGAACGGTAGAATTCGGACTGCATTGTGCCGATAGTGGGGGGTTGTTTTCCAGGGGTTGGGCTTGGCCCCTTAGTTCCAGTGAAAGAACTTTGAATGCATCAGGATACCCAAACATTTTGGACCATTCCATGCTTCCAACCTTGTGGGAACAGTTTGGAGTGGGCCCCTTCCTCTTCTAACATGACTGTGAACTAGTGCACAAAGCAAGGTCCATAAAGACATGGATGACAGAGTCTGGTATGGATGAACTTGACTGGCCTGCGCAGAATCCTGCCCTGAACCCGGGATGAATTAGAGCGGAAACTGAGAGCCAGGCCTTCTCGACCAACATCAGTGTGTGATGCGCTTTTGGAAGAATAGTCGAAAATTCCTATAAACACACTCCTCAACCTTGTAGACAGCCTTCCCAGAAGAGTTGAAGCTGCAATAGCTGCAAAACGTGGACCTACATCATATTGAACCCTATGGGTTAGGAATGGAATGGCACTTAAGTTCATACGTGAGTCAAGGCAGGCGAGCAAATACTTTTGATAATATAGTGTATGTGTGAATTTTCCCATTAAAAAATTCTGCATTTTTATGTTAGTGAAGTAAGAAGGCTGTTAACAATCTTCAAATTAACAATAAACTGTACTGGATCATTTTTAAAATGATGGAACATGATGAAACATATTTGTAGGCCTGATGCTGTTGTCTTGCGTGATGCCGTTTTCTACTTTACATACTGATGTCTTGATACTCTTGTTCACATCCTGTTGCTATCCAAAATATATTAGTCGCGTTTTTGTAGCCTACTCAGCTCCAGGGTGTCATCATTTGAAAGGCATTCAAAGATAGGCTTAAGCTGCATGGTTTCTTTTATAGCAAAAATGGAAAAACAACCTCACAGCAGGCAAAACGGGAAGAAAATGTGTAGCCTACATTTTTTTGTTTTGTATTGGACAACGTAGCGCAGTCTAGGCTACAGCCTACACTGTAAAATGGACCTGTCATAGCGTAATACTCAATACTTGCGATATACTAATTTTGAGTATCTCACAAATTAATTTTGGAGATATATCGAGTATATTAGATATATCGCACAGTCCTATTTGGTAGGTGTCTTGCTGATGACATGAATGACTGCAGTTTGGTGTCGTTCAGAGAAAAAAGTCTAAAGATATGGTTAAAATACACCTTACCAATCAAAGGGATTACCATGGCCCACAAGACTACAGGATATTTCCAGATATTGCAACAACATGCCGACACTTGCAAACCCACGTGGGTAAGCAATCTAAAATCACAAGTGCTGTTTCCTGAAGGGTCTGGACATCAACTATAACAGATAACGTCAAAAAATAACTTCTGTGCTTTACAACACAGACACGGCCTCTGTGGCCTCAAGGCTGCCCTGATTAATTTCGTAAGAACATGGAAACACCAGGGTATGTAGTGAGTCTTAATACACCACCATTCTTCTTACTTGCAAGCCAAACATTTCAAATCTCACTACTTTGAAGCATTTTTTTAAACCTACCTTAAATAAACTAGTGGCTCTTCTACCTGCACAGGCTTGAATCCTTATCATCATAGATTCAGTATGGACCTACCTGCCCAGGCGTTACCGGGCTACTAGTTTCCTGGCAAACACAGTTGTTAGGCCTATAGTATGCTTTAAAGGAGTTATCCAGAGTGAATCAAACCGAAGCCCTGTTGTCTGAGGTTGCCCAGTGCTGTTGAAACGTGTAGGTATCAGAACGACAGCAGTAGGTACAATGTGGACCGAATTCGCGAACTGGCCGCTACCACTAACTGATTAGGGGATATGAAAATGAAACCATAGCGAAAAAGATAGATTGCTGATTGGCCGTTTCAAATGCCTCCTGAGACAACAACATCAATGAAATGAAATCTAGACTACATGTACAGTACATGTCGCACTGTAGGGAGAAGATGATCGAGCACAAGTGCATAGGAAGAAGGACAGCATGGCCAGGCTAATGCAAAATGTGTTGTCAGTGCATTGAAAAATGTATTTGGAAAACACAAACAGCATTTCAAGTGCATGTAAGAAAAGTTCATTTTAGGACAAAATAGAATTGCTTTTCCATTTACAGTAGGATTTGTGGTACAGCATACAAACGTATTAAGGTGCATCTCATTTCCATGAGGGTCACAAGACCTGCTTTTAGAGGAAATGTGCTGTACAACTGCATATAAAATGACAGCATTTTGGAGAAGCAGAAGTTTGGTGTGTCAATAGCCCTGTTGTTTGAGGTCACTGAATGCTGTATGTAGGAAAAAGAACCAGAACATTTCAAGCAACATAGACCAAATAACGAACCCATAACTTATGTTAACTGGATGGGACATAGCAAAATTAAACTGAAAGTCAATTACTATGCCCCATTCATTTAATGTAAATTGCCGGTTAATTTCATGATTGGGTTTATGCTTCAGTGGACCGACCGGAAGGGGCGGAGACTTAGGCTCCCTATTGACAGCACTTGGTGGCCTAAAACAACAGGGCTATTGATTGATTAACACCAAAGTTCTCCTTTAAGCCCATTTCATTTACCTGAATAAACTTAAAGATGGCAAAAGCCGGGGCACTTTGCTCTGCATAGACCCGTCCGAGGATGCTGTAGAGCTGGGTGTTGAAACAGCTGTCTCCCAGGCCCAGCAGGAAGCTACACAGCAGGGCAATGGACACACTGGAAAAAGCATAAGTGCTTACTGTAGGTGTGAGGTGGTCTGGGGAACACATGAGGGCCTTTCAGGTCAAATAGAATCTGCAAAATGTGCATTTTCATACAGTGGCCATGATTACAATGTGTTGATATATAATTAATATACAGCAACAAATATACAGTGCTACAGTATGTACAAGTTTAGGCACCTTTACACCTTTACATCTTTTTTTCAACATTATGTTAAAATGACAGAAAGACTCACCCTTCAGTCATGAGGGAACTTTCATTAAAGGGGAATTTTGGTCAATTTTGAACATCGTTTTTTTGGTGGAAAAAGTATGTTTTTTTATACTGGAATACGTTTGTGGGCTTCACTGGGAATCAAGAAGTGAACGAAGGTATAAGCATTGGATGAATTAATCAACTTTTAAGCAGTTCTATTGTAGCTACTCCGGTGAAATTCACTGTGCTAAGTTGTAATGACC
>JASCQY010000195.1:21290-36871 GCA_030264315.1 Sardinella tawilis
GCCAATCGGTTATAGCACGTTCTTTCCCATAAGGCAATCCTCATGTTGTACACAATCATCATGGCGGCGCAGGATGGTGGGTATTTGGAAACTGTATCTTGTTATGTGTTATTTTGACTTCGTTTGAGGTGTATGGTCAGCAGTTTTGCATTAAATTAAACCAAGTAATATATCTAATTGTCAATGTTTATGTAAATTCAACTTGTCAATCTAATTTGAACATGGAATTACATCTTTATTGGTAAACATCTAGAACATACCATAACCGCGCTAGCTGGCAAGCTTGGTAGTCAATGTTAGCATGTAAGCTAATCTTTTGATGCTGTCCAAGCTAGCACTTTCGGTTTTGTTGTTGCGCCAGTCACAGTACTGGCTAAGTTGCTTCTAGCAAATTATTCGTAAGCAAGAAATAAACGAATGGCTTGATCTGTTGTATCTTGTGCCATGACTCTTACTTTCACTGATCGTGCAAGTAACGGTTCTGTTGACTGTCAGAGTGACAGTTTAGGGGCTAGCTAATTCAAACTGGTCAGCTAATGTTTTCCATATGATGATCACAGTGTACTTGCCAAGTCATTGTAAGCAGTGCCGCAATTCTTTTAAAATATGTCTACTTCCAATGGACGTGTTACGCCATGCTCCAAAAAACTTGTGTACAGCTTACTTGCCATTCTCGCTTTGTCATTTCAGGTTGGCAAAGGATGTTATTTTGAGAACTAGCTGGAAATAAATAAAAGAATGGTCGGGGTTAAAATATAGGATTCAGTAGGCTAATTGCTATTTAAAAAAAAAAAACTTTACTAACGTGACATGTTATTCATTTTCTTGCTCTATTAGGTATAGGTAGGTAGCCTACACCAGAGAGGGGATTGCAATGTTGAAGTACAGCCTGATTCTTTCCCTTCTATTTCCAGGAAGTGAAGGTGTAGTCATGGAAGCAGAGGTCAGTCTCAAGGAGCAAGACATCTGCTGTCAGAGTGATGGGAAAGGGGATGAAGCAAGCACTGAACAAACGTCACAGACAGATGGAGAGAACTCTTCTGCTCAAGTCCCTGATGTTAGTAATGGTGATGACTCCGACGAGGGGAAAGAAATGGTAGAACTGAAAATTATTTGGAACAAGAACAAATATGACCTTAAAATCCCTTTGGATGGAACTGGAGCCAAACTCAAAGAGAAAATTCATTCTTTAACTGGTAATTTATTCTATTTATTATATGAATTTACACGGTTTATGTGTTTTCTGTTTTGGATAAAATGTAATGTAACATAGATTTGTCTTGGGAAGGCAAGCATAACAAACCAGATGCTGAGCAAAACTGACCAGATGGTTAAACCCATCATTTTTTGTCTTTTTAGGTCTTCCACCTGCTATGCAGAAAGTGATGTACAAGGGACTGCTACCAGAAGACAAGACGCTACGTGAAATCAAAGTCACTAATGGTGCAAAAATAATGGTGGTTGGCTCAACAATAAATGACGTCCTGGCTGTAAATACGCCAAAAGAGGTGATTCAGCAAGAAGTGAAAGCTGAAGAGAACAAGAAGGAGCCTTTATGTCGACAAAAAGTAAGTCTTGCTCAGGGTTGGATTCAGCCCAGTCTTTGTTATCCACCCTATTCTCTACATTGTGACAGAGAAGGTGGATTCCATGTTTGTTTCCTCTGTGTTTGAACTTCTGCTTATCATTAGCGTTCATTCATATCATGGCCAATTCAGTCATGAGTAGTATTATATGAGGAGCCCGGGGGGCTGAGCGCGGAAGAAAACAAACCTTCTGAACAAGCTGTGTGCATGCTCTTTGTGTTTTGTTGAGGGGAAACCTACTACAGACCACCCTTCTCTGGGGGAAATAGCTTGGCTATGGATGTCCAGTGAAGCCTCCATGGTTCCAACCCAAAGTGGAAAGGGGAAAATCAAATGTCATGGGCGGGGCAGAATGAGGTGGATTGAAAGGATAATAATTTGCCTAATTGTTTTGTTCTATTACAGCAACACAGAAAAGTGCTGGATAAAGGCAAACCTGATGATATTATGCCGTCTGTGAAGGGAACTAAGGTAAGTGAGCATGTTTGATTGCTTTAGGCTAAGCCATGCGTTGTTATTCCTTTTTGTCTTATCTGTTATCAAGAACAATTTCTTTTCCATGTTGTCCAGTTAGATGCATCCTTATGTAACCCATGTTTCTCCTTGTTTAATTCCATAAATGAAACGGTCACAAATGACCTCAGCATTGAACTGCAGTTTACCTCTGACCCTAACCCAAACAACAACAATAAAAGTCTTACAACAGTAGATGAACATTACATTATGTAGAACAAATTTTCTGTGCCTGCAGTTTTGTCCACATCTGTGTGTTGGTGTCCATCCTCTTCTGTGTGTCTGTGCAAGGAGAGCCAGAGGAAGGGGGCCTCTGTGAAAGGCTCCCTTGTTGTCCCTCTAATGACCAGCGAGTGATGTCTCATTTGTTAAATAGGAGCGCTTACCAACGGTGCCTTTATCCGGAATGTTCAACAAGTCTGGAGGCAAAGTGCGGCTCACATTCAAACTGGAGCAGGATCAGCTCTGGATCGGAACGAAGGGTGATGCTGCGCTATTATGACATCAAGTCTTAAACCTCTGTGCCATTATTGTCAGCAGTCTGTGTAAATGCCGTCTCTGCCCTGTCTCTCTCTTTAAAATTGTTTTTCAGAACGAACAGAGAAGATTCCCATGGGTTCTATTAAAAATGTGGTGACTGAGCCAATTGAAGGCCATGAGGACTATCACATGATGGTATGTCATGTTTGTAGTTTAAGCATCACTCTGATTCATTACTTTGTCTTTGACCAGACTTAAACGCATACCTATCAACCCTCCTGTTTTCCCCAGGAAACTCCTATATGTTAGCTTTTTCCCTGCTGTCTTCCCGTTTAAGTATTTTCCTAAACATATCCTGAATGTTTTTCAAAAAATTGTAATAGACAAAAATTAAGTCAGTGGCGTGTCATGAAGTGTCTCATTTGCTAATAGTTCCTCAAAAGGTTTGAAAAGTGGCAAAAACACAAAGATTACACAGAGATTAAAAACTGCTTTAGTTTTCTTGTATTTTAGTCGGGCAGCTGGGGAAAAATCCCTTACTGTACTTTCAGAGTTGAAAGTTGACTGACGTGCTTTAATGTTGAGTATGTTCCAAATGAATGAAGTGTTTTTCATGTGTGAATCAAGAGGGCCCAACCTCCCATCCACAGTTTACGCACATTCCACTTTGGCCTTTTGTCTCTGCTTGCTTCCTAGGCGTTCCAGCTGGGTCCAACAGAAGCCTCTCAGTACTGGGTCTACTGGGTGCCTGCACAATTTGTTGATGCAATCAAAGACACAGTGCTTGGAAAGTGGCAGTATTTTTAATGTGCCTCCTCAGCTGACACTGAAGAACTGGGATCCAGAACAAAACTGAGAAATCAGAACTGGAGACTATAACATGTCCTGAAGAACTTTAATTTTTGATGCATTCAAGGAAAAAAAACTGAAGGATTGCTGGTGGACAAAATCTTCTGTTGGGTTTTAACTGCACTAAGTGACAGCAACCGTTAAAAAATGAAAAACCCAAGGAAATCCAAGAAACAATTGTACAAATTGTACAATTGTGCATTTCTCCCAGATATTCTGAAATGAATAAAAGTTATTTAAGGAAAACACAACAATGCACAAGGACTTAAATCAATGTTGTATTTTCTTTTTGTGCAACAACCCAAACAAGCTTGCCAAAGTTGACCGTCGTTTACAGTACCCTCTGCTAAAAGTTCAGCTTTCCTGTAATGTAGACTCTGTACATGTAAAGACTCCCTGCTTATCATCTTATTTGATATCAAATCAGTTTGACTTCTCTGCATCAGTCATTTTACTTCATCTTAACAGCTGTTAGTCGCTGAAATATATGAATAACATGCTCTTACAAAGTGTCTTGATTATACGATTTCAGTGTCACATTTCACACAGATTTCACAGTGCAAAGATGTATTAAGTTCTATGCCCAAATGTGTTATTTTGAATCTAAGGTGCTCCTAAAATTATTGAAAAAAAAGATCACATTGTGTTTTTGTTTTTGCGCTTATACTTGCACCTCATTGTGTGCTTGTTTTTTGTTTGTTTGTTTAAGTCAGGCCATATTGCCAGTAGTTGTCCATTATATATCGTTAGATCCTCCCTCTGGCACAAAAAGGTACACGGCCACAGTACATTTGGTGTGGTGTGGACATAGATTTCCTTATAGTTTACTTACTGTATTGTCACTATTATTCTGAGATTCGGACACGGTCCCTAAGCCCGTGAGGTTCTGTTAAAAATCAATTTTGCCAAGAGCATGTAAATTGTTACATTTCAAATGTTCAAAATGGCAAGTCAAGCAAGATGCGAAAATCCTTAATGCCAAATATTTTTCAATGATTCGATCGAGTCAATTCCCATGCATCGAATAGAATAAGTAACTGGAGAATGCCCACAATCAATAATATTTTAAAAATCCTGTGAACTTGCACATTTGTTTTTAAAAGTGCCAGCCTATTTGTAATCACTGCTGTACATGCCCCAAACAAAACCATTTCCAGTAGAAAAGTCAAATCAGAGAAGTTATGATTTGAATCCCCCATAGCTGGAGAAGTCCATCTCTGTTTTACAAATAGGACGGTTCTATACATTAATGTTTTACTCCAAGGTTGAGCTCTAACTAACGATAGTGATGGTCTCCATGCCTTAAAACATACCAGTAACAAATCCCAGTGTTGGAGAACTTGATATATAGTCATGATAAATAGTCATCCACATGACTAGAATTATGTTATGTTTTTATCTGTCTAAATGTTTGTACACAAACAGAAGCTCACTTGATTGAAGTGGCCGTCCTGCCATGTGACTGGCAGTCACTTGTTTTGGAGGTTCATTCGTTTGTGGCATTTCATTTGAGCATTTTATCCCTTCTGTCTCTTCAGAGGACCCTTCCAGTGTGCACAGTAGAAACGACGCCTGCCTAGTCATGAGCAACTTTTTACCAACAAGAAAAACACGCTCAGGTAACCATGGCCACCGTGTGTGATATTCTTATCATTAAACCTTTGCACAGCTAATTCAGGCGCATATTACTTTACTTTAGACCTTAGTGTTATATTTTACGCCTGTAGTATTTGGATCCAATACTAAACTGTCCAGCAGGGTCTAAGGTGATTTCATTTACGAGCCAATTCTGTATTTTGCTCACATTCTGGGTTGGAAGTTGGTAGAGTAAAACGTCAGAGTTCAGACACTGGCCTCATGGCCATTCAGTGGCAGTCAAGTGAGGACAGGGCTCATCAGACCATGACGGTGACGTCAGAGACATCCCTGAAGATTAAGATGCAGAGGCATTCCTGTGTGTTCTCCATATGTAAATAAGAATCCTGTACTGGGCACACCTGTCTTGTAGCTTAATTATTTATGACGACAGAAGCAGATTTAGATTATGACTCAGATGCAGGCAACCACTGGGCTTATGTAAAATGCTTTTACTTCCCTTTTAGGTAAAGTGAAAGGTCAACCTGTGAAAAATATCTTGAAACTTACTAACTTAAATTTTTAGAATGGATTTTAAGACACATGTCCAAGTACATTGTAGCAATATAATAGTAATTTTAAATTGAAGAAAAAAGAAGAGTTCAAAAGAGGTCAGGTGTAGTTGTTCCAAACTCACAGAACACTATTTGAGAATACTGGAAAGATGTAGGCTATGACCGATTCGTTAGTATAGTAAAAACCCATGATGGGGAATTGAATCAGTCAAGCCACATTTCATAAAATAGTATGCTCTATATATCTAAAGTTCACAACACATGGACTGGTATTCTACTTTAGCACCAATTGAACCTAACCATAAACCTGGCAGGAGTTTATGTGTAAAACGTGCCCGTGGGCTGTCAGTGCTTGAAAAGATGAACAAAAAATTGACAGCAGCTTAGACAACCTTTTGTCTGTTTCATGACTGCTCAAAGGCTTACTCTAAAGCAACAGAAGAATATCTGTTTATTTGGTATTGGACCTAGAGACTTTTTAGCTAAACCATTTTTGTTTGTTTGTTTTTAAAAAGAAACTTAAACTTCAAACATTGCAGCCACTAAATTTCTTGGTTATCACTTGGTAAATCTTCTTAACCTGTTCACGGTCACCCAATCATTTCATGTGTTTATCCATAAGCAACACAGCTCCACAAAGGTCTGTTTCAGAGATGTGTTTGGCATCAAACAAATGGGGATAAATGCACATCAAATGTACAACTTGCCCTGGTGAAAAGAGGCTTTGAATGGTCAGAAGGATCTTCTTCTCTTTTGATTCTGATGTGATGGGCCCATTGTCTTTGTGGGTGACTAAATAGTGATGCCTTCAAACAGAATCCTGTTAAAAATGCTGAGAGGTCAGACCTCTTTGAGCTGTGAAAGATCTAATTTCAGCCATCGCAGCACATTCACATCCAGCACTGAGCAGAAGTGCGTGAAACACGGGGGGATTTTGATGACTTATGCCAATCGCCATGGCATCCCGTGTCAGAGGTGAGAGGAACCGGTTGGGCAGGTGCCTTGGATTGGTCAAGTGCTACTGCAGTAAAAATAACAAAAACTTACGTTCGGAAAGAATGTCATAGCCAACACCCAGATGAGTAGTGTGTAAGCTTCATATATTGCATTCTCACACCCACACTCTTTAAAAGGATGCTTCCTGGTGTTTTGTGTCACTCGATCCTTGACACACATAGGTACCAAGAGTAATAGCATCAACTGCCAGGTAAGCGGCTTAAGCAACCTTCCTCAATCAGAAACAAAACAGAAATAATAAGTGTGACCAAGTTAGCTTTAAATTTAATATACCAAGTAAGTCTACCCAATTTTTTGTAAGCATAATGATCAGTAAAAGCAAGACATTGTACAGTATATGCATTGTTCTTTATTAACCTACTGACAAATAGACAAATAGAATCAGAAAAAAATATACACATGTAAATATCATCATCATCAACCGTTCTTTATTCAGGGAAACTTGACTGAGCTAAAAGCTCTTTTGCAGCAATGCCCTGATCACAATATCAATATTCATACATATAGCCAAAAAACAGAAACAGAGTAAATATAAAAATAAATATACTGTACTGTGTGATGCTGCAACCATTGTATTGATAATTGGAACAATCAAGAGATCATTAAGAGTACTTGTTTATGTTTTCATGCTGATGGAGCCTTATTTCTGATATTTTTATTAAAAATAGCCGATTCAAAAGTCAAAATATTGTTTAGAGCCATGGACTAACACATTTGGCTCAGTAACAGTATTGATTTGTGTTAAATGTTGAAGTGATGTTGACTGATGTCCCATTTCCAGGGATGTACAGTAGCAAGCAAGAATTCTTAAGTTCAGTTGAAGCTCTGACTAAAAGATTTTCATGCATGTATAGAGATGCTTTATTTATCCCAAAGGAAATGAAGGAATTCAATGTAAACAATAGTTTTAATTTTGCTCCATATGAAGGAAAATACACATTCATAGTTAATCACAGACAGTAATGCAGGTGCTTTGGAGGTCAATCAGTAGCCTAGCCCACACTGTAAATGACACATTTAAATTGCTCAATTCTATTAGTGAAACTTTTTACACCTCAAAACATGAAGGTCACACATGATTGGACAGCCCAGTCCATATAGTGAAATTCACTGAAATGTTATCTCAAAATAGGCTACAATATTCAAAGTTATGCATATAGTTATACATGCAGCTGCATGTTCTTTGTTATTTATGTGATTTGCTATTTATGTTGCAGTCAAGCAAATTGTTAGATATGCTAACAGTCCATACTGTATGTCTATAAGATATCAGTCATGGTCATGGTAATTTTATCACACAGGATTTCATAGGCACATTGGAAAAAAATGTTTATTCTAATTTTTTTTCTAATTGCAGCATTTCCTGTCTGTTTTACATTCTCTTAAAATAAGTTGAATTTTGTCATAATGAGCTGGATTTCCTAACCAATGAACAAATAACTTTGAACTAATGAATGAGTGTGTATTATTGCAGTGGTTTTAATATCCTCTCTCAATTGTATGTTGCCCTTGTAGACTGGGTGGAGATATCTGGCACTGTGTCAACATGAGGCACAAGCAAAAGTGTGCTCTATTGGCCTTTGCCATCTTGGGATTGGGTATGTAGAATTCTCATCTTGTTCAATGCAAAACTTACAATAGGTGTCAGGAAAAGACTTGGTGTTATACAATAATGTAATGTAATTCCCTATCATGTTTTACTTTCTTTTAGGTTTGTGTCAGAGTGTGTCTGCACAGGAGGTAAGCAGCTGAACATCTGTGAGCGCAAAAGAGTGTTGATACTTTAAATCTTTAAACCTTTATTTCTTGCCTGTAGGCCTACTGCTTGATTTTGATAGTGAACACTGTGGCCATGTTATTAAAAGATAATTTGTATGTTTCACACATACTGTAATGTGATCTCAGTAATTGCATGTCTCTCCTCCTTTTTCAGTGCAAGGACAATTCAGATGAACCAAAGGTGTGTCCTAATCTACTGTACCTCCTCATGGATTATGATTCATTTTAAGCATGCATCATCACTTAATTCAGCATTAGATAAGAAAACAGATATTTGTATGTTCTCAAAAGGATCATTAGTATAAGCTAATTGCAGATATTTTTGTCTTTTAGAGAGACCTTGAGAACAGGAATGGTAAGACCAATCTTGAATAGGTTACTTTGTCACTGTATATTTGGCTACTGTTATATATTTTGGCTACTAATACTGTTCTATTACTCATAGTATATATAGTATATGGGATTATTGACTGTATTCTCCCATTTACCCCTTTTGTGCTCTACAGATACACAAGGGTAAGAACCATACCACTTCAATATTGAAGCGTTTAAGTGCTAAATATCCTGCAATGCTCTGTCAATATGTTTTGAAAAACATTATTTCCTTTAGTCTAAGTAGTAAGGCAATATATGTGTCTGATTTGACAGCTTTCTCAGCTGTGCTGGGCTGAGCTCTGAGAGCACAGCTACGTTCTCCTCAGACGATGCACAGAGACTGAGAGGACTGCTGGCTGCTGGATTTGATTTTTACAACCATTTGGTAAACTACAGCTCTATGTTTTACAGCACTCATGTAATAATAGTAGCCTATCACATATCTATCATTGTTTGCACGATAATAGCAATAATAACAATAGCAGGCCATGGGACAATTCGATTGTGAATGGGGCTGTATACAGTACATACAATCGAATTGAATTTAACTGAAATGAGTATGCCGTAGCTGCATTATACTGCACTGATGAAATGACGTTGTTGACGTTGCAGAGATCCAGCAAACGTCCTGGGCCTGTGGAGGACCTGATCCATGCCATCAGGACCAACCATTCGGCTGTGGGGGGTCTACATGATGCCTCGTTCATCCGTGCCTGGTTCCACGTGAGCCTGAAGCCTCAGCTCGGCTTCCAGGCCAAAGAGCTGCTGTCCTGCCTCAGCATGGCCAACCTCAGCTGTGACTCCTACCAGGCCTTGTGAGTAGACCTTACCTCTTGGTGACATTGAAAGCCACATTTTAAGAATGCATTGCCTCAATCTTTTCTGAGTGTAATCATTTAATTATGAACTTTTCAGTTGATCTTATTCTTTTCTGTTATGTGTTATCGTCATAAAACAGTCCTGTAAAATCCTTGCAGTATATTTGATTTGGGCGCTGAAAGGAGACTCTCTTTGTGTGACTAGGGTCATGGAGCTGAGCCACTATATGGAGGGCAAGCCATCTGCAAAGGGGATGATGGTCTACAAGCACCTCATACAGCCTTTCCTCTCCAGAAACTCCTCAGCAGGTTCATGTGCCCTCTGTGTAGTAAAGCATGTGACTGTAACCTTTCAAAATGTCTGACTGAAAAGAAACTTGAGAAGAAAAAAGAACTTGACATGTTGGTATGAATGACCTTCACCAGGTTGTCTTGGAAACAGTAACAGTAGTGGTGACTGGCTGATGAAGAACTTCCAGTCTTTTGCCGCCTTCGCTCAACTTCGGAACATCATCAAACTCAACATGAACTTCAGTGCTGTAAGTTCCGTAGACAGCAGGCTTCTCACCCCATCAGATAGTGTATTGTCTCTTAGCCATGGGCGCTAACCTGCTCTCTGACCCGCCAGCTGGAGGCCTTGGACAAGCTCACCCCGGAGCACAAGGCAGAACTGATACTCTACTCCGACACGTTCGGCCTGGACAACACCACCATCATCCAGGTGCTGCAGCATCTGATTCAGCCACTGTTGGAGAATCAGCATTTGAACCAGTCAATGCACAACATGACTATGGTGGGTTCCTTGAATAGCAAAGACTCTGGGGTCTGTAAATATTATCTTCTCAATGTCTCAATTCTCTTCTAAATGTGTCACTTTTTATTGCGTTTATTGTGACATTAAACTGTATTGCATGTGTACTCCACTGAATCCTGTGCAACTTCAACTCTTTCCTTTGTGTGTCTCTCCATTCTATTCCATATGTGTGTGTCCAATATTCAGCCTTCCAACCAGTCAAGCACAGACATTGATCCAGTAAGACTCTTCTCCATGGAACTGTAGAAGTGTATATAAGTGAAGTAAATTATCATAGAGCATGTTAATCCTCTTTATTGATGTTTTATGATGATGATGATGATGAAGATTGTTAGTAGTTGTAGCAGGAAGACAGGAAGGGGGCGGGTAGTCAATGAATCTCAAATGTTGCTGTAGATGTTTTATTAATTTCCATTGTTTATTTTTTGGCAGAAACTAAAAGGATTCCTGAGCTTTCTGAAACCCCTGGGAAGCTTCATCCACCAGTTTGTTTCAGCTGTTCGCGAGGTAGGCTTTGTGCTTGAAATAGACCTGCTCAACACATTATTCTTTAGACATCAACACCTGCTCAACACATTATTCTTTAGACATGTTCAACACATTATTCCTCTCACTCATCAGCAGCAAACATAGAGGGCTTTATTTTCATGATCAGTTGCGCAGGCTCTCAAGTGTCGAGTGCAAATTGGTTTGGAGGCATTCCAGTGCAAAATGATGTTTTGACAGTGGAAAAATTTAACTATGCAACACTCATTCGGGTGGGTCTTACATTACTGAATTAATCATGGGTGTGTTGTGGGTGTAACCCTCAATAAAAGAATAAGAGAGCCCTTTCCATTGACTTGAAACACACCTCTGTAGATGCTAATGCATATAATGAAAGTAGTGAAATTTTTTGATATCCCTGAATAATTAATGAAATTTCAGCAACCGAAACAAAGGTTATTGGCTGTTCTCCATTTGTCAGCAATGAAATTCACAGAGTGACTCATCATATACAGTAGATTTTCCGTCGTCATACATTTCATTTGTAGCCTTGTTGTTTTGTAACTTCTTGTTTTCCACTGCCTTCCATATCCTCAAGCATTATTCACCCGTAAAATAGCGCCATAGTCATGCACAAGTGACTTCCAACCAGGTTTGTTCTGGTCAATGTCGAGATCAATTTCTCTGTCATCAGAATAGCATCAAGTGATTGTTGTGCTGGACCACACCTCTTCTTTTAGATTATCTCCGATATACTGTACGTACGTCAGTGGCGGAAAAACAAATGGTCCGCTTGTAATGAGGGCTTGCGTGAGTCACGAAAGCACAGTGCGCCATGTGCATGATGGGTCCCATAGGGAGTTGAGCCAACATGTCTGCCAGTGGGCGCAGCAGCACGTACATACAGTAAATAAATAGGAAGCAGTAGATGGAAGTAGAGCCCCTGTGGCCGCTGTCATTTTCAACATGAGTGTTGGCTTCCCTCAGAAAAACGAGTCCACCATTCAGAGCCATGAGCTGGCCCAGGTGGTGGTGAACTGGACCCTGTCACAGCTGGCTGGCCACTTCTCCCACAACTTCACCCTGAACAACCAGAGCTTCACCTCAATGACCCCCACTGCCAGCACCTTCAACATCACTGACTTTGAGGACTGGTTCCAGCATGTGGTTGTGCCCATCCTCAAGCGCTTCCTGCCCAGCAACTACACCGAGATTCCCAAGGACCTGACGGATGTATTCAACCATTTTTTGTGAGTGAAGGATAGACAGACAGATACACACATGCGCGCGCACACACACACACACACACACACACGGACACATGCACATACGGAAACACACACACACACACACACACACACACGCATTCACTCAGTTACCATGAGGACAGCACAGCAAGGCTATTGTGTTCCATGTTATGAGAAATTCCTCTGGCTAATCCCATCAAGTCATCAGACAGGGCTCTGGACATGAGTTCAACAAATGCACATGTCTTTACTTAAAACGGCCATCGTTTGTGGCCAGTGGCAAATTGCCAGGATGTCCTCCAACTCATTTGAAATTTGTATCTTTCAGTGAGACTATTTTCTCCACTGGTGTTTTACATACAGATTTAGTTACAGTGTAACTCTATACATAATACATTCTTTATGTTCTATGGTTCATGCTTTATGTGGAGCTAATGCAATGCATGTATGCTGTCAATACTCAATGGGGGAGTTCATTTGCTGTGAAATTCTTGTATTCACAGTAATTCTAATGCCACCATGGATAATCCTGAATCATCTGACCCCCCTGAGATCTGTAGGTTCGGCAACAGTACCTGCTCGGTGAGTTTGAATGCTTTCATGCACGCCATGCTGCCACTCCCAACCAGTGTTCCATCAGAACTAAGGGTGTGTGGTGGTAACCTCCTGAGCCGTTTGAAGAATGCTTTTGCTCTTGAGTGGAGTTCCTAACTGAAATACAATATGCATTGAGATGTAGAAACTCCTTTCACATATTGGGTTTCTCCTAATCTGATAATGGGAGCGTGTGGAGGTTAGCCATTCCTGTTCTGCTCTCCTTTGTGCAGGTGTCTCACACCACTGAGAGCCTCGCTCTGGTCCTGAGATGTGTCACCACCAACACCACCACGAACGTCACAGGGGAGAGAATTAAGTCCTTGGTTACGGGCCTGGTCAGGACTCTCAGAGGTCACATGATGGTATTTATTTTGTTCTCAGTTCTCGGAAACCGTCCACTTCTCATCATGTTTCATCAGTCCTTCCCATCGTACAGTATGCATGCATTCGATAAACAGGCTCTTCCAGCTGTAAACAGAGATAAGACTAATCTACCTTATGTTCTACTTACTGTAAGATGCTTTTCTTATCAGTTTGTTCTGACTACTCTTTATCATGGGCCTGTTTAGGGCAAACAGGTTAGAAGGACATTTTATTTATTGTGTGACAGAGAAAAGATTCATTTGAAACATTTCAGATTTGTTCTCTGGATGTTGCTCATCTTATTGGTGAATTTGTGGATCAGCGTCAATTTTATGTGTCGACTCGACACCACACACAGGTTAACTTAGTCCGTCAGACAGTTCATCTGAGGTACTTTTAACCGAGCAGCCACTGACACCATAAACGTTTACCCGTACAGACAGTCACATCACCACCACACCCATGCTGTCCTTACTGTGTGTTTAACGGTGTCATGGATGTGGAATGCTTGAAGAATGCATCCTAGCCTTGTACCCTTGTGTTTACCCTTGACTCTGAGACCTGCTCTTCATCAGAAACTGGTTCGGCCCATGAGGATATGACCATATTGTGTCCTCAGTGGCATTAGGACCCTGTTTCTGCAACACCTATAAAATTGCACAGACAATTGAAATTTGCACCACGCCCATCCAGCGTGTTTTTCTGCTATGTAATTAAAGTTTATGTTTGTCTGACTTCAAGAATGCTTCAAGCTCCAACGCCACCCGTCCGGCTGGCCACCTTCCAGCTCTCTCCCTCAGCCCTGAGCAGTTGCGTGACGCCGATGTCATGGGACTCTGGGCGGCCACACGGCTGGCGCCCGCTCTGCCCATGACCTCTGAATACGCCGCCTGCCTCAGCCACCGAGCCTTCAGCTGCCAGGCCTTCCAGGCCATGTAAGCACGCCTTTAGATCCTTCACTGGTGGACTGGGACCGTCTGCTGAGTCTGTGGCTTTGCCATTGTAGGGCACCTTTAGAGATCCAGGCCTCCCTTCGAGAAAGTGTCATTGGGAGTCACCAGCTTAAATAAAGGGTAGATGAAATGAAAATGGCTTGCAATTGGTGTTAGCTGTGCCCAGGTTATTGTGTAAGAACAGCTCTTCATCCACCCAATCTCACTAGACCCTGTATTGCACCTGTCATCAATGCAGTAGTGTGTGTGTGTGTGTGTGTGTGTGTGTGTGTGTGCGTGCGTGCGTGCGTGCGTGCGTGTGTGAGTTCCTCTCTTGGGGAGAGCAGGCTGATGGGCTGGATGAGACAGACAGGTGATGATGGTTGAGGAAGCCGTCTTTTGTGTCTTACAGAGTGCAAATCCTTGGTCAACATGTCATGGACAAACATCAGCAGAAGGAGGTCTTCTCTGAATTCCTTGTGCCTTTCCTTTCACGGAACGATACCAAAGGTTAGTATTTCAAGAATTCTGCCGTTTTTAGGAGTGCCACCTTGAGTGCCTTTCACCTCCATGGGACTGACTGATGACAGGCCTAATACTAGCTTTCATCGCTGCTTACAGACCCTGGCTGTGTCCGCAGCGTCAATGACAGCAGACAATGGCTAGAGAAAAACCTTGGGCCATTTTCTGCACTTTCTACGCTACAGAATTTCACTCACTTGAACAGAAACTTCTCAGCTGTGAGTTCTTCCCTTGTCCCTAGTTGCTTAAGCCATCTGTGTGTGTGTGTGTGTGTGTGTGTGTGCATGTCTGTGTGTTTGTTTGTGTATGCGTGTGTGTGTGTGTGTGTGTGTGTTTGTGCATGTTTGTGTGTTTGTGTGTGTGTGTGTGTGTGTGTGTGCGTGTGCGTGTCTGTGTGTGTCTGCGTGTGTGAGTGTGTGTGTGTGTGTGTGTGTGTTTGTGTGTGACCAACCGTGCTGTAGACACTAAAAGAAACTCTTGTGATTTCCTTCTCCTTAGATGGATGCGCTGTGTGTGTTGACCACAGCCCAGTTGGGGGAGTTTGCTCTCAGCCCAGGGCAGCTCAGGGACCCCCAGAATGTGAAAAAGATTTTGAGCCACGTCAGGCGGGACCATTTGGGGAATTTCTTTGATATACTTGCCCCAGCTTTTCCAGTATGTGTGAAGTTATGCTTGCATATTGTGCCCACACCGGTTTGAAGTATGAGCGCCGTGCAAACCCACATTCCAGCAAAATAGCACACAGTAGCGATGTGGGCAGGTTGCTTTGACGTTAGCAGCTTGCCCACATCACTAAACTACTTTGTTGCCTCGCAAAAACCGCTATAATTCCGTTCAGGTAGCACTGTTTTGGTTCATTTTTGGGTAGCTGATAGTACTCCACCACCATTACCACTGGAATGTAGGTTGGGACGAGCCAGAGTTCCCTTTAACCATGATTAGCATTATCAATAGTAGCAGCTACTTGATTAAGCTCTGAAATATTGACTGTTCTCTGGCGGGGGGGGGGGGGGGGGGGGGGGGGGGGGGGGGGGGGGGGGGGGGGGGGGGGGG
>JASCQY010000197.1:31330-42995 GCA_030264315.1 Sardinella tawilis
AAACAATGGACTCATTTTGAAATCAATGCAGTGTTTCTCTAAAATCCACAAATCAAAATCGCTGCTATCTCTATGTGGAAGAATCTTTTTTTAATTCACAATTTATCAATTTAGTATATCACACATAGGCCTACTCCAAAGCACCAAACACAGCCATACATCACACAAAACAGCATGGACAATACTTTGTCCACAGGACAAAAAAACAAAACAAAAAAGTGGAAGAATCTTGACTGTCTACAAATGTTGACTTTGTTTCCCAGATGAAAATTATATAACCAGTCTTGTGGTTCCATTTTTTCACAGGTGATTTCACTGGTCCTGATATCTATTGGTGTTTATGCACGCATGACGAAACATGCTGGTAGGTGATTGTTAAGCTACTGTATCGCCTGAATTTGACACAATTTTACATTATCGTGATTCAAAGTAATTCCTTCCTAGATAGTGACTCTTTTTCAGTATCTGTAGGGTTGAGAACTATTAACATGTTTTGGAGGGTGTGGTTGTAATTTTGACAGCTGACAACAGGGATGTGGAGTTGTGCATAATTGCCCGTGCATGTATAGCCTCAGGAGAAGAATTATGACGAAGAATTTTAGATATGCAGAATACCGGTAGTTTGAAATGAGTCAGTCAGGACATGTTGTTTTACCAAACGAATCTTTTATTCTCCTTGGAAGTTTCTCATATTTTCCTCCACCCTCATATTCCGTCTCCACCCCACTCATTTGCTCATTCATTCTTTCTCCTATCTCTCTCTCTCTTTCTCTCTCTCTCTCTCTCTCTTTCTGTCTTTCTCTGTCTCCCTCTGTCTCCATGCCCCCTCAGAGGCAGCCATGGCCTGCCTGACGGTGGACCCTGCCATCCTGCTGATGGTCGTGGGTTCCCTCATGTTCCTCATCACCTTCTGTGGGTGTGTCGGATCCCTGAGGGAGAACATCTGCCTTCTGCAAACAGTAAGAGGCCACTCCTCCTCTGGCGCATCTACACACAGCAGACAGCACAGGACAGATGTATCCCTCTGAACAAGTCAATCAGCTAGCTGTCCAGTCTCTTGGATTGTGTACAATATGATTACGTTTCCGGTTTTTAACTAGCAGTGTCAAAGACCTTAATTACTATTTACTAACCCTGCCTCAAACATCTTTGGTTGTCATGAGGTCTCCTCTGTGGTGTAGCTTGAATATTTGTCCTCGTTGTGGAAGTTGCCTTTGAAAAAAGGATCTGCTAAATGCATAAATGTAGATGTAATGATTAGCTGACACAGTAGCCTATGTTGTAACTGACAATTGACGTCATATTTCAAAGGTGGACTATCACATCCTGCATGGTGTCACTTCTGTTGATGTTCACACAAACACCAAAATACCAAACAAAATGCTAATTTCATGCTACTAAATCAACTTAGCTAATGCATGGTTCCCCCACTCATATGTGCATGCTCACTAACCCCCACACCCTCCCCTAACCATCTTGTTGGTGTGTGGCTGAAACATGGTTTGTTATGTTTTGGTGCACAGCCTGTGCCCATAGTGTTTGTTTGACGTTTATAGCCTGTGCGTTGTGTCCAGAGACCAGACCGTCACAATGTCTTCAGGGGGCAAGCAGCAAGCTGATCAAGGGGAGATACCTATGTTTTGAGACAAAAATAAAATTGCCCAGTCTACCTTTAATTTCCCAGTCTACCTTTAAACTGTCTTGGATGCAGTATACTTGCGTACATTAAAGAGGGTGTTCTCTAGTTTATTTGTAGTTTAGTGAATTGCATGGGAATGTTATTCTGTAGATGATTTCAGTCTTAGCTTCTGTAAAGCACCCAATGCATGTGCTCTAAGTCTAAATGGTCTTTGGTAATAGCAAAGAGGAAGCCATCTTACTGTTAAGTACTGTCTTCAAATATACTGTAGAGTTTCTTAATCGAGTGGATAGGTGAACAGGACGTCCTCTTGCTCATCTTCCCTTTTCCATGTTCTCACAGCTCTTCTGTCTCTCATTTCCCCTTTCTGCCGTCTAGTTTTGCATCTGTCTCACCGTCATCTTCTTGCTGCAGCTGGTTGCTGGCATCCTGGGATTTGTCTTCTCTGATAAGGTACAGCACCGTACAGCACTGATGCTACTCAGTTCAGCCAGAGCAGTTAGACACTTGATTAGTTTGAGGTGTCAAGGCCCTGGGTTCGGGGAGGAGACTGGGACTTAGCCACTGTATATTATGTAATCCTCTCAACCCCCTGGATTTTCTCAAGCAATGAGTTTATTAATTTGTTAGTCTCAGATTTCCTGTTGGGTCCGAGTCTTTGCACAATGTGCTTTGGATGATGATAACATGACAAGGAATCGCTCAGGGGACTTGTGCCAGTACTGGGCTAGTTACTTTATCACTGGCTGTGGCTTGGAGGACATATGCCCTCTGGTGACAATTACTTGTAATCACAGGACTCCGAAACCCTAAAGTTATGACATATGCAGTATGTTGAACTCTATATTCTTTAAAATGTCTTGGGATGATTGTTTTGTGACAAGACACATTTAATGGCTTTTATTTCTATTGATTTGATAAGCCGTTGCAGAGAATAAGATTTAAAATAAGGGTTCATTTTTTTTTTTTTTTTCTTTTTTTTACTTCCCCCATAGGCACGAGGTAAAGTGACTGAGGTCATTAACAAAGCCATCATCCACTACAGGGATGATCTGGATTTACAAAATCTCATTGACTTTGGTCAGAAAGAGGTGAGAACTACAATTAATTATTACTAAAGAATTTATGTGTTCCGTGACCCTATTCAGCGTGCAGTAGGCTATTATTGGACAAATATTTATTATTTACCCAAGTTGTGTTTCCACTCATTTTGATATTTTATCAGGTGTTTGTTCACCAGGTAACCATAGCATGTAGCAAACATTCCCTACGGTGTAGTTATTTTTAAATGCCTACAAATAAACAAATCTTGCATTCCCCTGGCAGCAAATATAGTATCAAATGAAATTTAAAAAAAGTGAAGTATCACATGGAAAGCTAAAAATAGCCTACGTCTCACAGCATCACTAAACAGACTTACGATACAGACTACACAGTCCATTTCCTGTCTAAAGCATCATCTGCCAATGATCTTTGTCTCAGTTTGGCTGCTGTGGAGCTGTGTCTTACAAAGACTGGTCTCAGAACATGTACTTCAACTGCACTGACAACCGCAGCACAGAGAGTTGTGGTGTGCCTTACTCTTGCTGCTTGTTGTCTAAAGAGGAGGTTTGTGGAAAACATTTTACTTTCACTTTGAAGAATGTAGAGTGAGCTCAAACTATTCATATTTACTGTGCTCAAACATTGGATTTAAAGTAGTGAAGTAATAATGCAAACACTTGTGGAAAATGCTAACCCATCTTAAATATCACTAACTTAAAGGTATGTTATGGAATTATCAAAATCAGATTTTGAAAATGGTCCCACCCATGTCCTGCCCCTCTCTTCCAATGGTTGAGCACAACCATTTCATTGACATATAACTGTCCAACAGGGAATGCTGGTCTCTCAAATGATTGGATATAGTTTTTTAAAGCCCTGTCCGTTCCACAGATGATTGACATGTTTCATTTTCATATTAGTGCTTCCAGCTCAGTGGCTGTGAGTGGGTGATGAAGAGAATTTCAAGTAATTTCACAAAAATGGGCAAAAGGTTGAATTCCATACCCCACCTTTAACCTTACTGTGTGTTTAAGTGACCTTTAAAGGAGAAGTTCGGTGTGAATAATCCATGGCCCTGTTGTTCAAGGTCACTAAATGCTGTTTATAAGAAAAAGAGCGAAAAAATTTGGTACAACATTGGCCGAATAATGAACCGGGCAACTAACACTAAGTAAATGGGGCATAGTGTCTTACTTTGTTTAATTTCGCTATGCCCCATTCAGTTAACGATAGTTATTGGTTTATAACTTGGCCTATGTCGCATCAATTTTTGCGTTCTTTTTGCTACAGACAGTATTCAGTGACCTCTAACAACAGGGCTATGGATTGATTCACACCAAACTTTTCCTTTAAGTGACACTTTACATAATGCAGCTACACACCACAGAAACAGACTGTAATGGTATACAGAGATTCTGTGTAGAGTTTGCTTTCCATTCTTTCCCCTCTTCCCCTCAGGCAGTCATAAACACCTTGTGTGGGCATGGAGCGCAGCATCTCAATACCCGTGAGGCCGCAGCGGTCATTCACACAAGTGGCTGCATAGACAAGCTTGTGGACTGGATCCATAGCAACCTTTTCCTTCTGGGAGGCATAGCCCTGGGTTTGGCAATCCCTCAGGTAATCTTCCGGAACAATCAGAGAGAGAAATACTGCATGTCCCAACAAAATTGCAGGTATCCAGATGCGGTGTCTACCATTGTCCCATTTCTTATTGTCCTGATTCTTTCTCTGTTGTGCTCAACAGCTCGTAGGAATCTTCTTGTCTCAGAATCTCATCCATCAGATCAAGGACCAGATTCAACTCCAGCAGTACAGCTCAGCACACCGTTCCGACCCATGGCGCTGACCGGACCGTGGGCAACGTCCACCATGCTTCTCAGAACTGGAGTGAGAGTGAGAACCACGGTTCGGATTTCCTGAGTTAATCTTCTATCCTTCTAACTGCTTATTGAGCACAGTGTAGGCCTATTGCTGAGGTCAGCTGGTCAGCGGTCGCACCACACGCTGCCAATGGACAAAAAGATGAGCGATGAATACTTTGATGGCACTTCTGGACTTTCATCTCTGGGTCCACTTCTTTTACATATTAGGATTCAAGGAAACGCTGGACAGAGGGAACACAGATACGTCTTTCAACGTCACACTTGACGGATAACTTTAAACTGCTGTGTCAACTGTGCTGAACTCAATGGAGCCCATCAGACGGCTACTAGGAATTCCTGTATCTTTATGGTGCACTTTTAAAATTGTCAAGAGTTTGTGAAGACTTTTGACCGTTTGTGTCAAACTAGAAAGGATTTTCTACACGAGTTGACTCATATCTGTATTTTTACATGAGCTACTGTTTTGTACCATACCATCAGCTTCCAGTGATAATTTTTTACTCTTTCTTAGTCCAAGTAGTTGTAAGTTACATGCATGATGTACTCTATAAGTTATTCATTCAGAACCCTTTGAAAACTGAAATAAGATTTTGTTGTTATGTGCAATAAACCTGTTTTTCATTTTGTTAAAAAAAAAAATCTCGTGGCAATATACTTTTTCTGTAATTTCTTCTCAAGCAAAAAATAGCTTCTAAAAGTGACATTCCAGTGAAATATTCCAGTGCATAATCATGCCAAAATTATTTGAATGTAATGTTAATTTTTTTATTTGTTTGTTGTCTGTAGTATGCTCAGGGATATCCACTAAATGAACCACTATGTATCGGTACAACTGAAGGAGTGGAATCTCCCTGTGTCCCCCTGTTCAGCCTTCCTGTTGTTGCTACAGTGCTGCAATCTTTGACAATCTGGTCTTGAGATACCGCAAAAATGTCATGTTTATTCTGTGCCAGCCAGCAGGAGGGTGTTTCAAAGGTTGACCTGATGGTATAGACTTAATTTTTTTATTATTATTATACTGGCGATTGCCAGGGTCACCAAAACTATGAGAGTGGTAAAATGATTGTTTGTCAAAATGTCCTTTGACTGACAGATTTTAAAACTGGGATGTTTGGTAGATTTATTTTGATAATTCTAAAGCATAGTACACTGTATGTCCAATGTTCCTCTAAAAGTGAGTACTCTGCTCACTCAAATCTTTGCCTGCACTTCTTGTCACCTGCTGTACTACTTGAGCTTGAATTAGCAGGGGCCAGTGAAAGACAGGACACTTGGCAGCCTTTTTATATATGTTTATTTTGACCATGTGTGTGCCAGTTGCATATTGCCATAATTATCTATTGTAAAATGGTAAATGTCAAAGTGTGCCTTGTACATCAACGGAGTCTTGCCTTTGGCATAGAATTCCCATTCATGCGGGACATTTTTTTGTTCCTGCCGCCAATGCCTGCCTTGCAACATTATCCAAAGTGAACCTATAATTTTATAGAAATGGCTATATTTTGTGTAGTTAGAGAGAAGGAGTTTGTGAAACTTGGTCAATGTCTTTTTGGAGGATTGACATAGAAAAGTTTAAAAACTAGCACTGTTCCATTTTCAAGCAAAGCGCAGTATCAGTAGGCCTAATGTACTATATGAAACTAGTCCTTATCTGATATATTGTATGTGTGACCCTGAGCTAGCAGCACTAAATTCTCCAATGTGCAACACCCCCCATCCCCAATATACTCTCACTTTTTCTTTCTCTCCATTATACGACTGAAGTCTTTTTCTCTCAGCTTCTCTCCCAAACACTCAGTCTCACCTGATGAAACTCATACCGATTTAGCAGTACTGTTTGTCAAGTATTACAAATATAGTCACAACAACTGTATATCCAGCCATAACCCCATACAGTTCAGTAATTACATTATACTAATATATTATGAAGCATTTAATTTGTGTTTAGCTTGTGTGGTATTTATTTGCCTGTGTGTTGTCTTCAAATTTGAGAGGAGAAAATAAGACAGAGTGAGTGAGAGAGAGAGAGAGAGAGAGACTGTGTTTTGGCCAGTTGCTCCTGTTTGGGGCCTGCATGCTGTGTGTGTGGTCCCCGGTCCGCCTCACTGAGTCATTCCCAGGCAGACATGTTGCCCTGGATTTTAAGGAGGCCCTATGTTGCGCAGAGCAGCATTAAAACAATGGTGAACTCCACCAGACAGTGTAGCCTATTAGAGTTCAGGCAACACAAGACTAAATAAGTAGAGACTATATTAGTGAAGAATCACTTCTCAAAATTCAGAGAACTGATTATTTTTCCAGAGAGTTGGAAAATGCGTACATGTTGTGGCAGCCAAATATGTCTGTTATGAAAACAAACATCATAATTGTCTTCAAGTGGACTAATTGATAATACATACCTAAGAAAATATAAAATTGGGCAATGCAACACTAGATATAGTTGTGTGGAATAATCAAGCAATAAACCACCTTAACCTTGAGGGAGGAAGTACATTTCCATCATGAGGGTCCCCAAGGAAACTGATTTTATGTTGTTCCAGTACTAAATAAACAAGCTTTTTTCACTCTCATTTGAATATGCTTGCATTTCTTATGTGGCATTCGACCATAGTGAGCTTAACTTAAACAGGGACATGAGTAAAAACTTCACTTAAACAAGGACATACAGTACTAAATATGCTACACTGAGATATGGCATATGATTAATTTACTCACCTGAAATGTACCACAACCTATAACACAAACTCTTGTAAGTAACTAGTGTAACAGTGTACAATAAATAAACAGATTTGTTCCTCAGTAATCACCAAATTATCTCTTTGACATAGTCACTAGATTAAAATCATTCAATACACTATTGCTACTGTATATGTATTTTTGTTTATGGGACAAAGTCAGAAGATGCCACCGGTTTATGCAGCTTGAATATTACGCATGGAGAAATAAGATGAGCGCTTGCATTCTCAGGTAAGCTAGATTGTTTTGGTATTCCTATATGGTAGATTTTCCCTCTAAAGGGGGGGATGGGATCCCAGTTTTTGTTATTTTGGCTCTCCCCCTCCATGTGCATACCAGAGGCGCTGAAAAAAAAAGTAGCGGACTTCAGGGCAAGGTTAAAAACATACTTCAGTTGGATAGCTGACCAAAGCTTGGATTCCTACGATTTTTGGATCTCATCGCGAGTGTTAACTAATATACAAATTGCATTTTGCAGCAAAGTGGCAGAAAGAAGAGGGGGAGTATTTAAGGGGGATGTAACTCGTAGGTTGCGGATCGTATTACAGAGTTTCAGACTTTTCATGGCAAGAGTTTTTCGCTACCTCTTCGGTGTGGGGGATGGTGAATCTTTTTTTGCATTTTCTCCATTTGATTTATCAGACTCATTCTTGCAAACATAGGGGGACTTATTGAACACAGTGTTACCATTTGTGCTCAAGTTGAGAAAGTTTGACGTTACATAGGCAACGATGAGAGATACAATGCTGGATCGACGAGAACTCCAACATAAGAAAGTGTCGGATTGCGCTAGAAATGTTTATAGGCGAAAAAAATACATTTCATGGGACCTTTGATCAACTGGATTTATTTCATTCGACACTGCCCGAATCGAACATATTTGAACTTTCTCCGACAAATTTTGTTTTAATCCGCGTGGATATAACATTACTCTGTTGGATCGTCCAAGATGTCTTCCCGAGGCTTTTACTCCATTGTTGGGGGATTTGGGATGCTTTGCGTTTGGGCTACCTTCTTGGTGGTCACTCACGCAGCCACCGGTTTTCTAAACGAATCAATGCTGAACGATAATTGCAAGAAAACGACAACATGTGAAGTGTTGAAATACAATTCTTGTCTTGGCACACCTTTGCCATACACCCACACATCTCTAATCTTGGCCGAAGACTCAAGCACTCAAGAAGAAGTTTTGGAAAAGTTGGCCATGTGGTCTGGTAAGATTTTGATCGTTAATTTCACTCATCACATAAAGGTAAATCCGTGTGATTAAAACTTTGCTGTAAGATAAAAGTAAAAAATGTGTGATACTTGATAACTGTTATAAACGGGGAAAACGCACAGTGACTGTTCAATTCATGCATTACTAATGTGAACTACTGGCGTCACTGGTACGCTATCACAGGCCTAAAACGAGAAAAATACGCACTGCTTTTTGATTGATCAATTTGCACAACTCTGTCAAATCCTCATAGCTTCTCACGTCCTGCCCTTCCATCCATTTCCTACACATTCACACCGAAATTCTAAATCCCTGCGAGACACCTCTCATCGGGGGCAGTCAGCACAGCAGCCCCCATTCCCCACTCTACCAGGCGCAGGGAAAAAACCCCGATCGAATCCATTTGCATAACACTGATTGTCTACTTTTATTGACGCATTAGCACTTTCCCTTGCCAAATCTGTAACATTGTTGGGCCATTGAAGTGGTGCACTTCCGTTCTGGGGTTGTATCAGGAAGACCTTTGGGAGTGAACTGTAAGCTATTGAAGACAAGTGTGAGATGTGTAAAGATGAATTGAATTCACTGTATTTCTGTCAGGTTTGCGCAACGCCCCTCGGTGCTGGGCTGTCATACAGCCCCTGCTTTGTGCTGTCTACATGCCCAAATGCGACAATGGAAAGGTGGAGTTGCCCAGTCAGATGTTGTGCCAGATAACTCGCAAGCCTTGCAGCATTGTGGAGAAGGAGAGGGGCTGGCCTAGCTTCCTGCAGTGTGACCGGACAGAGAACTACCCCAAGGGATGCGAGGTAGGCCTGGATGGCCAACACCTTTTTGCTCACCTATGCTTTGCTCACCTATGTGTATTAAATAATTAATGCATGTCCGATAAATCAATGGAAAGGTAAAAAATATGAATAACATACACAGTTACCCCTTCCACATAAGTAGGCTACAGTTACTGTATGTAGAAGGCATAGTTATGTAATGTTCTATTAGAACGTTGAATGTATTGATTCAGGATTCAGGAGTTTATTTGTCACATACATTGAAATACTACATCCAACTTATTGTTATTGTGCGCTGACAGTGGTTTCCATTGGCTCTTGTTTTGAAGAACTCCATACAGAAAGTCAAGTTCAACGCCACCGGGCAGTGTGAGGCCCCCTTGGTGAAAACCGACAATCCTGCCAGCTGGTACAAAGACGTGGAGGGCTGCGGCATCCAGTGCGACAATCCCCTCTTCACTCCGGACGAGCATTCGGACATGCACTCCTACATCGCCTTTTTCGGCTCCGTCACCCTCCTCTGCACCTTCTTTACGCTGGTGAGATTCTAGAGCATTCCCTGGCTTATTTTCAGTGGCTTATTACTGTACTTTGAGGGTATATTGCATGTAAGGCACCATAGAACAGCGATATGCACGAATTGAGAGAAAGACCAGGTACGATTATCCCAACTGACTAATTGACCCTTTTTTTTCTTCTGTTTTGATTGTGAAAGTTAGTTGTTTTGAGAAATCCTCCAGCAATAGTTCCCACCGGGGTGGTTTTATTATTCTGTTCCGTCATTCATCTCGCAGGCCACATTCCTCGCCGACTGGAAGAATTCCAACCGTTACCCTGCTGTCATTCTGTTCTACATCAACGCCTGCTTCTTCATTGGCAGCATCGGCTGGCTCGCTCAGTTCATGGACGGAGCGCGGAAGGAGATTGTGTGCAAGAGTGACAACACCATGCGGCTCGGAGAGCCTTCGTAAGTGATCAGGCCCAGATATCAGTTCTGTATTCCATGCGCACGTGTGTGTGTGTGTAGTGTGTGTATGTGTGTGTGAAGTTGCACAAGAGCGAATTCCTCTCACACAGCAGTGCCTTGTGTTTGCAGGTCCACAGAAACCCTCTCTTGTGTCACCATCTTCATCATCGTGTACTACTCCCTCATGTCCGGGGTCATCTGGTTCGTCATGCTCACGTACGCCTGGCATACCTCGTTCAAAGCCCTGGGCACAACCCACCAGCCCCTGTCGGGAAAGACGTCCTATTTCCACTTGGTGACGTGGTCCATCCCCTTCATACTCACCGTGGCTATCCTAGCGATCGCAGAGGTGGGTTATGTCACATACAAGGGCCCTGTTTTGTCTAAATGAAAAATACAGTTAGCACTGTCAGTGGACTCAGATGGATGTGCTAAATAAAATGAATGAATGAATGAATGAATGAATAAAAAAAATCTAGTTGATGCATCACTGTCTTTTGTCCTTTGCAGGTGGATGGAGATTCGGTCAGTGGCATCTGTTTTGTTGGATACAAGAACTATCGGTACCGCGCAGGGTTTGTGCTTGCCCCTATTGGCTTGGTCCTTGCCATAGGTGGTTACTTCCTTATTCGAGGTAAGTCTGGATGTCTGAGTACTCTCCATAAATATGCTTCATCTTGGAGCCGTAAGCTTATTTGTTTTGTAGATTTCTGATTGATACCAAGCCCTTAAAGCAGTTCTCTGGAGTGAATCAAACCCAAGCCCTGTTGCCACTACCGCTAACTGATTAGGACATGTCTTATACGCTATGGTTTCGTTTTCACATGCCCTAATCAGTTAGAGGTAGCAGCTAGTTCTCGAATTCGGTCTACGTTGTACCTACCGATGTAGTTCTGATACCTATCGACAGCACTCGGTAGCCTCAGGCAAAAAGAGCTTCGGTTTGATTCACACCGGAGAACTGCTTTAATTCCTTTACCCCTATATATGTGTATATATAGTGTATTTCAATGAAAGCTACACTGTGGAAAACGCGCTGTGCTTTTCATGCCCAGTTCTGTAAATGCCTTATATTTATCTCTATCCAGGGGTCATGACCTTGTTTTCCATCAAGAGCAACCACCCTGGGCTCCTGAGTGAGAAGGCAGCGAGTAAAATCAACGAGACGATGCTGAGACTGGGTGAGTCTGGCTGAGACTGGAGCACTAGTGTAGGTGTGCTCCACTGGGGAGGGCCTCTGGGCCTCTGGTGCTTGCCATCCACATGCTCACAGCTCACAGTCTTTAAAGCAACACTCCACCATTTGTGAAAATATGTTCATTTTCCATCTCTCCATGAGTTAATTCATTGAGCCATACCTTTCTCCTGTTCATCCAGTCCTTCTCT
>JASCQY010000198.1:0-18172 GCA_030264315.1 Sardinella tawilis
CTGTAAAGCGCCCTGAGACATTACTTTGTATAAGGCGCGGTACAAATAAAATTGAATTGAATTGAATTGAATTGAAATCTCCTGATCTACGGTAGGTTTATGTCCATGTGTGGGGGTGGGGTGGGGGGTTGGGGGTGGCACTCCCTACCTGCTGATCGCTCTGGACCCTTTGGAGGTCCTTCAGGGCCTTCTCCACCTTGGACTTCTCATCCAGAGCACTGGTGGCCTGGAAAAGCACCACTCAAAAGTTATCATATGCAAGCAGCTGATTATGCCATATCCACTGGGAGTGATTAGTAGCCCTTCTTTAGGGCCATCTGTGGCAGGACAGAAATTGAGCACTGAAACAAGACTTAACAGAGGGGACCCCACAAAGAGACACACTTCAAATATACTATATCCACCTGTGTCTCCAGAGTCTTGAGCCGTGTCTTCAGTTTGTCATTTTCCTCCTGTAGTCTGGCAATCTCCTACAAGCACAAATGTATGAGCAGCTATGTGGTGCACTGCGCCGTAAGCTCAAAAGTAAACATGCCTAATGCATGATGACAATATGAAGTACACACATATACAGGCAACTGGCTCATGAGAGAGTGAATAATGTTAGTACTTCAGTATAAGATTAAACTATTTTTAACGATGAATTCTTCAAAATGCCACCAGTCTTTGCTCAGTTGTATGAGCAAAGCCCACCTTGTTAAGCAGCTCAGATACACCCCCCTCATTCAATGGGGCCAGTTTGGGCTTGCTGACATCTTGGCTTGTCTGTGAGGCACATAAAGTGTTCACATTAATGGGTCAGTCATTAAACTGCATTAACAATCACACTTACATACATACTTACATACAGTGCATGCACCTAAACCACTACATCTCGGTTGATTGATTGAATGTCTTGAATAACATCTTATGAATAATGCATCATCATAGCATCATTTTTTGTATTCACTCAGTGACTTTTAAATACATCACATGTTCATGTACTTTTACAAGGAAAGTCTTGCACGCTGATGTTCACCTTCTTGTTAGTCGTTTTGAACTCTGTCTTCTCAAACTCAGCAACTTGCTCCAACAGCTCTCTGAGGAAATGGCAGTTTGTTATCGTATGAAAGCAACCAGCAGTTATCAGTTATTTTACGTTCTGTGCAGCCACATACAGTATGCAAACACATACATATATTTTATACTCGCATTACCAAACAATAACGCTGACGTGTTCCAACTCATTTAGTGTAAATGTATGGCTGAACTGAACAAGAAGACGCCACAGGCTACCAATGGTGCCCCAACCTGCACCATGCATTCAGGCACTATGCTAATCAATCTTATTTCTTGTCAAATGTGGAATTTCTTGAAACTCTGATATAACTAAATGACTGCAGAGCAGATACAAAGTGAAGTATGGCACATCATCAGGCGTCATGTTCCACGATATCAAACAAATTTTCCCCCTTCTAAAAAAAATAAAACATAAAAAAACACCTCTAAATGATAAAAATCCCCAGACACAAAACAGTTTTGAGGACACACTCGAACAGATTATCTTTGTTAAACAATGGGCAGAAGTTACATAACATAGAAGAACATAACACTCAGGGTCGGACTCACTGTTGACACACCACTGTGATTTTAAGGTCCACATTTATCAGTCAAATGAAGAGTCCCTCTTTGAATAGTTGAGGGAACTACATATGGCAAACAGGCCTTTTACAGCAAAGACACAGGTCTGGTGAAATTTTATCACAGATAAGCATTAGCTGTCAAGATAAACTTTCCTAACCAGGTTCTTGCATTTTGCATAATTTCTTGCATGTTAAGTAGATTAAAATATATTTTCACATTAAACACGCAAGCACTGACTCATGCACTGTTTGAGAAATGAACATTGCACAAGGTCTCTCTGCGAGGATGTTGCTTTCAAAGCCACTTGGCTAAGATAAACAACCCATTATGAGAGCGATACATGTGGCTTAACATGACCTTTCATCTGCTTTGGAAGTAGGACCAACTGGAAACTGTTGTCAATTCACATGTAGACTAGTTTTGTTTTTTTTTGTTTTTTTTTAAACATTTTGAAGACTGTCTACGATCTGTCTGTAATGTCATTTAACTCTTCCTTCTAAGTTGGTTTGAGTGAAGCAACTAGGTCACATAATGACAGGCCAAGAAAACCTCTGCAGAGTATACACACAGACAACACAAGAGCTCATACACAGGCCTACATGGTAACAGTACTTTCTCTACTACCCATAGACAGTACTACCCCACCCCACCTAGTCGCACCTGTTCTCCAGTTCTGACACGTCAGTCTGCAGCTTGAGGTAGTACTTCTCTGCTTGTGAGAAGAGTTGCCTGAGGAGGAGTACATTGGTGTGTGCCGTGTTCATGAGCTCCATCTCCACCTCCCCACGTACCACAGCCTGCAGGCCCTCCAGCATGTCGGACACCTCGTCCGCTGTAAATGTTTCCTCCACCAGCCTGGGCAACAGGGAGAGTGCACACACACACACACACAAACACACACACACACACACACACACACACACACACACACACACACAATTTGACAGAGTGAGACTTTGATTTAACGTTAAAAGTAAGGTGATTGATGTTAATTTGGTGTTGGCACACTGTCACCTGCTTTCTTTGAGGTCCTCGAAGCAAGAATCTATAGTTTTCAATCGCAGAACCCTCTTGGACCTTGCAAAACGCATGTAATTGATCACTTCATTCTGATGATGCTCATTGAAACCAAGCTCCGCCTAAACACATAATAAACGATATAGAGAAGTAATTACAATGGTATATATAAAACCCACAGCTCATAATAACTAATTTCGCTCATCTAGACCCAGGGTAAGTTGTTTTAGGCGTAACGTGACGAATTCTACAGGATAGAATCACGTCCTACTCAAGTTGACACATAAACCAAAACAATAGTAACGCTACACACTGTATATGTGATAGTTCTAATATGCTAGGATGGCGCTAACAACGACTAGCAGCTAAAGAATAACATTGTTTGTTTGTCCATTTTATTAACGTCCTTCTGGGGCCATCTAAATCTGCTATCGGAAACATATGTTTGGCTAGCTAAGATGACTTACCATAATGCCAAGTAACAGGAATGGAATCACAAGGCCTGTTCAGAAGCGGACAACCAATGGAAATAGGTTAGTTATTAAGACACTCTGATGGTTGGGATATCTCAATTACGAAATGAGGGTCGAATAAAGTTATTGCTCAACAATAACGTTACACTTTGAAGCATTTGTAACTGGCTTGAGCTGTTGGCCATCAACCGCGTATTAGTGGCAAGCTAAGCTAGCTAGAAAAGTAGTGGAGAGCCACCTGCAAACACCACAAGTTGCTATGCAACTGATGTTGACGTGGTAGAAAAACCTCCTCCCCTTGTCCAACATCTCCCCCTGTTGGAAACGCCAAAGATAGGCTAGATAGACCTACTCCTATTGTGTGGTTAATTGAAAAAAAAAACATAATAAAGCAAACAACCATTAATAAGTAAAACAACGACCAGCAAACAAATTTAAGGTACTGTCCATTAATGCTTTAAATGATCAAAAATGTAGGCTTGTCTTCTTTCTGTTGTCCACGTCTGTGTCCGACTCATCTCACTGGGTGGAGTTCTGGAATGATCTGTTCATGTCTGATCAACGATGTTGTGCATACCAGCAGCTTTTCAAGCTTTTCATGTCATCATCTCACAATGTCTATTGTTAGACCTGCTCAAATAGACCTCTCTGATCCCCCATGTACACAGACTCAGAGCCCACTGGTACACTGACAGAGATGGAGCTGTCACTGCTGTGACTTCTACTACTAGGATACTACAAGACTATGCCAAAACTGTGAATACACATTGAGGCTATACATATATTGCACCAAATTTATACTGTGGGCCTACCAAATTTACCATCACACTTGTCTCTGTGGCAGTGGCCACTGAAGGACTAGTTGTTGACGCTAGAGTTTTCTCATGAGAAAATATTTGTTTATAGGTCTACATAAATAAACGCAGATTCACAGATAATGTCACACTGATTGCTATCTGTTTGGACCAAAGCCATGGCCCATTAACATGCTTGGAAATGCAGCTTGTGTTGCACACTTTGTCCTTTGAACGAAAACAAGCTAGAGATTTCTTTTCATAGCATCCCTGTGCAGTGAGAACACAACAACTTTCAAACACTTCACACATTCTCACTTCAGCAAATTCACACCCACAAGGGATGTTCATCTCGCTTTGACAGGACCAAGGATGCTCTTGCTCCAACACTCTACACCCCCACACACACACATGCACGTGCACAAACACACGTACACACACACATAATCTCATTGTGCCCTGTCATTTGACTGCACCATGTGTGTGCACTGCATACCTGGATGGGAGGATATACCACCAGGTTCTGGGTTTCTATCTGGCTTCATAGAGCTTTCCTGAGAAGGCCACAGTGCTGAGACAGCCGAAATCAGCCCAGCCTCAATGCACAAAGGCCTGGGCCAGGTCTCTGTCACAATGCCACTGCAAACAACAGGACGGTAACAAAGGGCTCTGCTTTCCAGAAGCCCAGCGCACCATAAAGAGGCATGTGCTGGGAGGCGAGGCCGTTTCGCTGAGTGCTGGGCAGAGAGGTTTTGTTGCAGCAATGTCCATGGGTGAGTAGATTGCCACCACCACCACTGCCACCGCCTCCATCATCGCCGCCACCACCACCACACAAAAGCAATGCCTCTTCCGAGACGCCGATCCTCCTTCCTGGGCCAGTCTGCCACCGAGCGGCCAGGTGGCATAGGCCGAGTGACTGTGGGGAGCACCAGCGCACCGCGGGGCGTGTTTGTGAGCATGGCCCCAACTGGTGGCGCCAGCAGCCTGGGCGCCCGCGTCTCCCGCAGGGCTCTGGGCATCAGCAGTGTCTTCCTCCAGGGCCTGAGGAGCACCAGCGTGCCCGTGGTGCCCCAGCCTGGGGAGCGAGGCCACCAGCCCAACTTCGACACCCTCAACGGCTGCCTGCTGGAGTACCGCGACAAGGTCCGAGCCCTGGAGCAGCTCAACCAGCAGCTGGAGGAGCAGATCAGGAACTGCCTGGACCGCAAGGCGTCCAGTGCCGGGACCTGGGCGACCCTGAGGGAGGACTGGGAGGATGTCTCTACGCAGGTGAGGGAGAGGGGGTGAGGGACACCTGTTTTGCCAACACAGCAATGATAGAGATGGAGAAAAGTTTAATACAAAGCATATGTGCTTTTAAACTCCAGATAGTGATATTTTGATAATGACTAAACTCCAGTATGTGGAAGCCCTGTAATGTGATGGGTTCTTCAGATGCTTGTGCACTAAGATGTGGTGGGATTCAATCATGTTTTTAAGATGGCAATTGCACTTACACTCTGAAAGTGCTCTTTAGGTCAGCGAGGCCATCCTGGACAATGCCCGGCTCATGCTGCAGACCGAGAATGTGCAGGCCAACGCTGAAGACTTCAAAGACAGGTGTGTCTTTCAGGGTGGAAGAACACCATCAACCCTTTTCTCATTTTGTTTATGACTTTAGCTGATGCAGAGGACACAGTAAAATGTGCAGGGAGGGAGTGGGCTACTGTATGTTTTGTTTTGTTCAGCTCTTTTGTGTACCGGTGTATATTCCTTGGAGTTTGAGCCATTAACTGGGTTCCTCTTAGTATCTGGTACCTGAGCTGTGTTGATTGACATGCTGGAGGAAGGCTCACATTCATGTTCTCTATGACCCTGCAGATATGAAAACGAGCAGCCCTTCCGCAAGGCCGTGGAGGAGGAGATCAGCTCTCTCTATAAAGTGATAGACGATGCTAACCTGACAAGGATGGACCTGGAAAACCAGATTGACTGCATGAAGTCTGATCTAAGAGATCTAGCCAGGAACCATGAGGAGGTGAATGTCCATACTCACTCACTGACTCAAGCTCAGACTATTTTTGAGAGACTCTTTTTCTCACAGTTTGTATTAAGTTTGTCCATATGTATTTTCCTTTCTATATTTGATAAGACAAAATATATCAACATCTATCCAGTATTATTAATGTCTTTAATGTGGCTTCTTCTTTTTTGTATCTTGTAATCATGTTAGTTATGTTGTTCCTGACATGTTATGTTGTAATGATGTTATAGCTCACAGAATCAAGATGATCAAAACATCTCATCTCTTAGATCTATTGATTCCTCACTTTTTAATAGCATACTATTAACTTCATAGACTGTTAGACAAGCAACAAAATAATTCTGTGATTAACAGCTGCCTTCTTATGCGTTCTTGGCAGGATGTGAGGGTGTTGTATAATCAGATGGCCGGCCGTGAGGTGGATGAACCCGATGCTCCCATTGAAACCAGTTTGGACCAAATACTCAGCTACATCCGATCCCATTGGGAGAGGGTTATTGAGAAGAACCGGGCCGAGACTGATGCTTACATGGAATGCAAGGTTCTCATTGTGCTGAAAGAATAACACTTGTAGCCCATTACTGAATTGTAAACTATTTCTCCCTCTTGTATCTTAATTCCTTCGTGTGTGTTTGGATATGCTCATGGATTTGTATTTGTATGTGTGTGTGTGTGTGTGTGTTTGCAAGCAGCAGGCTGACAGCTTAAACAGTAAGCTGAGCAGGGAGGAGGAAGAGCTGGAGGGTCTGAAGACAGAGTGCAATGACGCTGGCTGTAAGATCCAGAGCCTGCAGGCTGAGACCGAGTCCATGAGAGCGCTGGTATGTATGAACCAACCCTCCTCACCTGCTCCTGGCTTTCTCAGCACTGCCAGGGTTGTAGTAGTGCTAGCCTAGGGCCTTCATTATGTAACCCTACCCTCCCTCTCTAGAGGAATCGGAGGAGTATCTGAATGCTGACCAGACACTGACAGAGTATTCAAAAGCAATATCTGTAAATAGAAGTCACAGACTGAAGGCTTGTTGGTGGGTTGTTGTTTGTCCCCTCAGAAACGGGGTCTGGAGAATTCCCTGAATGACGCCAAGCACTGGCACGACATCGAGCTGCAGAACCTGGGCTCTGTAATTGGCAAGTTGGAGTCCGAGCTCGCCGATGTAAAAGCAGACATTGAGCAGCAACGCCGTGACTACGAGACGCTGCTTAGCAACAAGATGAAACTTGAGATGGAGATCGGGACCTATCATGGAATTCTGGATGGGGAGGAGAGTCGATTCCATCCAGGAATGTGAGTATACATGTATCTTCACTAGCCTCTGGCACCATGACATTTTGTACAACACTCTGATGACCCAATGTCCTTCATAATATCTTTGGCAATTCACCATAAGGATTTTGTTATGGAAACATCTGAAAAACAAGTGAAATATAAGACACTGTTCCTGTTCTCCAAAGGTGCATCGGAGGCTCTGCCGAGCCTGAAAGTAGGTCAGCTCCTCCTGCTTCGACACCAGATCCCCCCAGTAACCCCCAGTCTAATGGTAAGTTCCCAGTGGACCTGGAGCCACTGTAGGTAATGTTCCTCCTTTGGGCTATAGGCTACAGTGTACTGTATGTTGGCCCATGTTGGTTGTATTTCTTTGCTTTATAAACAACTGTCACAGTATATTTATTTGTAAAATAGTATTTGCATAGCGTATATGATACACTGTTAACTGAGAAAAGTCATAGTCATGCTTAGTTAGTTTCAGTGTCTCACTGGAGAGATGATGGTCTGTTTAGGGAAAGATGCCACCAACCGCACCGCAGCCAAAGACCCAAAGAATTGAGACTGATGCCGCCAGTGAGCCCACTGATCTACATATTGGCAAGGAGGAAGTTGACCCACTCTCCACTTACCAGCACAGACTCTACCACTGAAGCCACCATTTGCATAGAAGAGTTTGAGGGGTGAATAAAAATTCCAAATAAAATTGTGAAAGCCATTTTTTACTGTAAATACATTTTCATATACAGAGATGCACATTACAAAACTTTGTCTTCAACCAGTGTGAACAGACTTTGGATTGAGAAATCTGTGCTAAGCATCTAAATATTTATTCCACTTGACAAACCATTTCCCAAAGTATCAATTTCTCCTCATCAAAGCAAACCACAAGCCACGCTGAGTGTTTCTGTGGACTTGTCCTGTCATCATCATGACGCAGTAAGAGGGCTGTGACGTGTAGGTGGTTGGCTCTGTGATGGCATAATTCTATGGTGGAGGCTAATGACATGGTGGAGCTGTAATCACCTGGCTGTAAAATCACCACTCACGACTGTACACATCACTTAAAACATGGCCTAGTCGAATTAGGACTGCCAGGTGAGGTAACTGCGGTAAACTCTAGTGGCATCCCAGCAAAATTTGGTCTCACCAGGGCATGAGAGGCAGAATGGGGGGAAAGCTTCAGAATTGTCCTTGAGTACATTAAAGAGAAACCAAGGAAATCAGCAGACATTGACCATTTTCAGGTTCTTGTTAAGTTATAACACCTCAGCCAGTCAGCTAAAACCACCATGAGTCACTGACAGGTCCTTGATCACTGCCGCGTTGTAGTTGGATCTCCAATGACCGAGAAACAACCTGCACAAAAGGGAGCAGGCTTTCTGGAGATGGAGGCTCTTCTCTTTCGAGATAAGAAGCTCATGGCAGGTTTCCAATCCTGTGGATGCCAAGAACACAGGAGTCATAAGACATCACCTTCAAAATGACCAGAAACGCCACTTTCCACAACAGCATTGTGGGGGAAACCAAGGCAAAACAAATGTTATTGACCTTTACTGTTGCATGCGCAGTGCCTCTTTCTTCAAGTTTTGATACAATCCCTGAAGAGGGCATCTGAACAAAGATGAAACAGGATTGTAAGATAACATGAATGCACCAGTTGCTGCATTTATGACACAGCCTTAAATCATAAAATTGCAGAATCAACAGAGCTTTTATCATTAACCTTCAAAATTAATGCATTTTTGGCAATGGATTTTAATTTATAGATGCATTGCTAAACCATCAAAGTTTATTTATTTTGTTTAAATAGGTATTAAATTTACAAATGAGAGGCCTACTACACTTATATCCAATAATATGTGTCATTTTCAAGAAAAAAAAAAAAAAAAGGTAAACTTCCTCAAAAGGTTACTTGTGACGAGTGCTTCCACTCATTTCGCATAGAGTCCTCTTAAAACTCACCCCAGACATGATGGGCTGACCAACTGCAGTCCCGTGCACTTGCACACACTTCATCAGTAGCAATACCAACGCCATCGTCAAAAGCAGTCTCAAGGCAGCTCTCATGGTGTCAGTGTGGCTAAATGTGAGGTTTAAAGCAGCCTACAGTGGCTCCTAAAATACTTGCACAGGCCCACAGTAAGCTGCTGGAGCCATAATTATTTTTAAGGGCGGGATCCAAATTAGGAGGTCCACTGATTCAGCACTTTATGAAACTTCAAAAAACCACACAGGCAAAAACAATTTATTTTCTTTATTTTTTTGACAAGGCATTTGTTTTTTTTTGACATGACGCACAGTCTGTCTGAGTGCAGAAAAACTAAGAACAGAATGCGACATTATTTTCCTTCAACACACCGTGATTTTAAAAAGATGTCAAGGAAAGATGCCTTAATTGTGTCAGTAAAACCTGGCTGAGGAATTTCGGTTTTGATTTAGCAGGCAAATTTCCCCAAACATGTCCTCCCATCTCAGAACAGAGGTAGCTTAAGACAACATGACAGATGGAAGAAGAGAGGAGGAAAGAATGAAAGAAAGAAAGAAAGAAAAAAAGGAAGAAAGGAAGGAAGGAAGAGCAGAAAGAGTAGAATCACCACTCCACTGATCGAGACAGTACTCAAGATTAGAAAAAAGCAATAATTAAGCAATTTTTAAAAATGAGTTATTTTTTTCCAACCATTCTGTGCAAAACCATATAAAGGAAACTCCATCAACAATAAATAAAATCTATGGTCCAGTACCAAAAACCTGGGGTAGCAGAAATACTCCACCAGGGCTGGAAGTTAATACAAAAACATCATCTTACAATAACCTCAGCAGAAAAAACACAGATGGCAAAAAACATCATCTAGACTCAAAATTCACAGTACATAATCCCATGTTGCTGTTCCTCTCAACAAAATGTACAGAAAGAAAATGTGTGGGGGAGGAATCTAGAAAGCAGAGTAATTTTGTCATCCATTCATCTGTTCACGTGTCATGGAAGCTTTGGGCCACAATAAGAGCAAGTTCTATATTCTGTCCCAGCCTCAGCAGTGCTTGAAGAACAGCTCACTGCTGCATTCAGCTCTTCTTTTTGGTATCAAGTGAAGCACTTTACCCCTTATATCAACTGACAAACAAAAGCATGTTAAAGAGTCAGACCCCCTGTGAGGTAAATCATTTATGCAAACCTTTTTATCGGTTTGCAAAGCAGAATTTTGGACTGACTGTTGTAGAAGAGGAGATGTAAAAAGTCTGCAATAGTCTTTCTTTACCTATGAACAGGGCAAATGATTCTTTGTTAATATTTTAGACCAGAATGATCATCAACCCAAAAGTCTTTCAACAGTTCGAACATGGCACCTGAAGTGGATGTGACAACTGTTTTGTACTCTTTTTTTTGTAAGGTTAACTGCAGACAGACAGTCCCATAGAATACAATGATATGACAATAACTGATGTTATTGAACATGTCCATGACTGTGACCATTGGCCTTTGGAACATGATCCAGATCTCCCAACAATAAATAATAGATTTGCATGAAAGCAACCCTTAGTGGTTTTAGTTTTCCCTATTTAAAACTCTTGAAGCTTCCAGTTAAGCACCCATTCTCCCAATCACACATATGCAAGTACAGGCCAAAACATTCAATCTCTCCCTCTCTGACAGACACACACACACACACACTCTGTGTGTTCACTAAAACGGAGTACATGGGGATCCATTTCTGGCTAAGAGCACAGTGGACAGGTTGGACTACGCTAAGCAGCTTTGAACGTTCACTGTAAATCATCATTGTGGAATGCCCAGGCTTTCTCACCTTCTGTACCTCATAAGCATCAGGTTCTGAACGCACATGCCTTTTTACTGTGGTACTACGAACCGCCAAGCCTCAAGAGCAGATACACCGAGGCTCTTCCCAAAGCCCTCGCTCCCTCTCACCAGTTTAGTCGAGTCATTCACTCCACCCACTCCCATCCCTTCTCTCCTCTGTCTATTTTTTGTCTTCTTCATGCCCTCCTCAGAAAAAAAGGGTTTCCCACTGACAGCTCTCAATGTCCTGCTAAAAAAAAAAAACCTTGTACATAGACAGGTTCTATAAAAGCTTCGGTCAGGTCATTTCCATTGGGCTCCTGGCTGTGGGTCTATGAGTTCTGTCAGGCTTAGTCAGTCAGTTGTAAAGCCTCAAGAGTGTAGTACCTAGGATGCAGAACATGAATCATGAATGCATTTTTGGAAGTTCTATCACCCATTAGAAAAGACAATACTACTAAAAAAAAAAAACTGTTACGAATTGGGCTATTGGGCTTGACGGGAGTTAAGCCGGCTTGAGGGGTATACAGCCGACCCCCACCCCACCCTCGTGGCACACCATGGGTGCCATAAACGTCCAGCGGTTGGTCTCAGGGTCGTACATCTCCACTGAGTTCAAGTTGGACTGGCCATCGTAGCCGCCCACGGCATAGAGCCGACCGCAGTTGGCCACGAGCGAGACGCGGCTGCGGCGAGTGTTCATGGGCACCAGGTGGCTCCACTGGTCTCCCACCGAGCTGTACACCTCCGCGCCCATCAGGAAGCCCGAGCCGTCATAGCCGCCCACCACATACAGCTGGCTGCCCAGGGCCGCCGCACCGTGCCGACAGCGCTTGTTCATCATGGGTGCTACGGGGTGCCACAGGGCTGTGTGGTGGTTGTAGTACTCCACCTGGTGGGGGAGAGAAGCATGTACAGATTCAACATTTAGAGCAGACATGAAGGCAGCTGGTACTTCACTTGTGGCATAGAAGAAATAGATTGAAGTAAAAAAAAAAAAAAAAGACAGAAAAACCTCTGCTAAAATTGTAATGAGGTAGCACCGACACTGACCGTGTTAAAGATCTGGAGACCATCATGGCCGCCTGATACAAATATCCTTCCATCAAACACAGTCACTCCAGCAGCACTACGACTTGCACTCATCTCAGTAACCACCGTCCACCTACATACAAAATCACACACAAACACACAATGAACAGGTAGGCTTAATCGCACCGCAATAGCCAAGTCATTCATTAGAGGTTAAAAAAAGAATTGACAGAATGACAGAAGGTTGGAAGTAGCAGCATAACTGAGAATAAAAAGTACATACCGGTCAGTCTCAGGAGAATAGCATTCTACAGAATTTAAAGAGGATTTGCCGTCATAGCCTCCACAGACATATATGTGTCCATCTACCACAACTGTTCCCATTGCGCTGTAGACAGACAAGAGACAGAAGACAATTAAAGCAGAAATCTGGTGTAAATCAATCCATAACCCTGTTGTCCGAGGTCACCCTGTGCTGTTGGAAGGAAAAAAAACTGAGACAATTTGAAACAACATAGACCGAATAGTGAATCAGCAGTGAACACTAAGTGAATGGGGCAGAAAAGGTCTATGTTGTATACAATTTTCTCATTCTTTTTCCTACTGACACTTCACAACCTCAAAAAAACGGCTATGGATTGAATCTCACAAGATTTCTCCTTTAAGCAAAACAGCACATAACAGTAACAATGAGATCATTTTTATCACTTTTACAGCCAGAAAAAAGACCCTGTAGGAAACCATGGTGAGAAATGCATTATCCACCTTGGGCACACCCACATCACTCGGTCTTTTTAATGGGCGAAGTTTCTGAACTAATTCGGTTCTTAACAGAAATACTGCATGTGGCTGCAAATATGAATTTGCATATAATCAAAATTCTTACCTGCGTTGACTGTTCATACTAGACAGTCGGCTCCACGTGTCGGCCTCTGGGTTGTAGACTTCTACTGTGCTGAGTCGTGACTGGCCGTCATATCCACCAATGGCATACAGAAGCCCATTTACTACAGCCACTCCCACTCGACTTCGGGCTGTGGTCATTGGCTGGCAGCGCCCCCAGCAATTTCCGATTGGGTCAAACATCTCGACCACATTTAATGAGTCTCCTAAACATGGGAAAAAAAAGCCTGTGTGAATCAAACTGCCTCACATGCTGAGACTACGGAGAAAGAAAGACAGAAAGAAAGAAAGAAAGAAAGAAAGAAAGAAAGGAGAGCAAGGAAAGAAAGCAACGACAGGAGGAGGAGCTCTACCTGCGCTGTTGAGGCCTCCCACTGCGTATATGAGTCCGGCGATGGATGTGCAGCATCGCTGTCGGGTCTTGAAGGCTGGGAGGTGTGGGCGACGCTCTGGCATGAGGTGATAATCTTTAGCTTCATCTACTAGGTCTCTGCCAGGAAAAGAAAAAAAAATAAGTATTTAATAAAAGAATCCGCCAACAACAGTCAGGGCTCAAGTGGTCAGAAGTATTCAGGGAGCGACAACATGGCTCAACCATGGCTCAACCATGGCTCAACCAACCCCACACTTGAGATTTTCGAAGGCCATCAGATAAAACGCTACTCCAAGCTAACTGTTAAAATCCCAATAAAAGTGGCAACCAACCATTAGTGTGAACAGCCATACCTGCACTTGTGACAGCAGCGCACCAGCTCATCCTGTTGCACTCGGTCAGCCAGGAACTGGGGCCGGCACAGGGGCAGCCGCGTCCGGGCCAGCAGCTCCGGTAGATAAGCCTCTCGGTCCTCCTTCTCATGCCGCACCCACGCCAGCACCGCCTCAAACACCTGACACACGCGGAGACAAAGGCGGCAACACAAGGCATAATCGTCAGGGAGAGGGAGAGGGAGAGGGAGAGGAAGAGGGAGAGGGAGAGGGAGAGGGAGAGAGAGAGGGGAAGGCTGAGCCCCACTGCAGGCTTTAAAGCCACATGGCTCTCTTATCCAGGAAATTGCATTGGCTGCCTTGGGCTTCACTGTGAGCCGGGCCGCAAGCCTGAGAAAGCCGAGGCAAAATACTGCAGCTGGCGAGAGGGCTTTGAAAGTTCATGTGCTGCTTTGGGGCAAAGCAAAGACCTGACTGAGTCCCCTTCTCCACCCTGAGATGAGATGCACATCCTTCAGACTGATTAAAAAAAAGGGTGGGGTGGCAAGGGATCACTCTTTGTGCTCTTCCCAAAGCCCTAGATCACTCATGGTGCTCAGGAATGTAAAATCTGCTCTTCTGAGGCAGCATGCCATAAAGATGTTTTACTATTATTATTATTATTATTATTGTTGTTGTTGTTGCATCTGTTATTGTGATCATAGCTGTTGTTGTTGTTTATCATTATGATGATTAAGTGCCAAAAGCTGCATACACGCAAAGGTGCTATATACTGTATTTGACACAGTCGTAACATCTGCAAGCCATTTTTGCTGGGGGAGGGAAAATATGACACTGACACCGACACTGACCTGCTCCTCTGCTTTAACATTGAGCTCGTCACAGCCCACCAACTCCAGCACCTCGTCCAGACGCAGCCCCAAGAACTCTTCAGACATGGACACCTCCACAAAGTGCTGGTGCACAAAGCTGTTGGCGGCGTCATAAAGTGTGGTACACATCATGGTCTCGGCGAACTGGCGCACACCCAAACAGTTTTTTGGGTGCAATCTGAGAATGAAAAGCGAGCCTGATCATCGCAGTTCCCAAAAAAAAAAAAAAAAAAAAAAGCCAGAGGCTAATACAAACCTTTCTCACAAACCTAACTCACTTCACTACGCATGTACTAAGACAACATACGCTAAACAAATAACAGAAAATAACAAAGTACTGTGGGAATGAATACTGATTACTGAATGAGTACCTCTCCTGCAGGAAAGAGCAACAGGCATCCTTCACATTCTGCAGCTGTAGGAAACTGGCCCCTATTAAGAGGGCCTGGACGTTCTGCTGGTCTATTGCCACATGGCCATTGTAAGCGAAATTTATCAGAGCTTCAAGAGCACTGGAAAGGGAGAGAGAGAGGGAATAAGAGAATCATTGAAAGAAAAAGTGTACAGCTACAGAATTCAGTAGTACACTCTCATTGCAGGTTGAAAATGTACTTATGTAAGGAATGTGTGGATTAAGAGGCCTACCAAGGATCCATTCCCTGCATGACAATCTCATCCTGTTTACATTCCACCATGTCGTTGGTGAACATGGCGTGGAAATATGGAATGGAAGCTGCCAGGACTATCCTGTGAGCGCTGAATTTGTGTTCACCAACCTGTAAATAGCATTCATATTTATTGTTTACAATTCTGTCTGAAGAAACATATCAGGCACTGGATGAATGCAAATGCAAACAAGAATGCAAAAAAGGTTTCAATTATACTGTAGGTCATTTTGCAGTCCGAAAATAAACATTGCACTGGAAAGCAGTACACAAAAATATCAAGGTGAAATCTAAAACCAAACCATGACTACGATGTAGGGCAGTGGAGCAAAATGGGCAGGGGAGGATTATGCAACAGCAGCAAATACAAAGACACAGCAATAGTAGGCCACAGCAGACAAGCTCTCAGTGTTTAATCTGCAGATAATCATAATACAGCTCAATACATAGACGTGACTAACTGGCACGACAAGGGCAACAAAGGCCGTCACACTGTGGTTAATTATTAGGATGAGGCAGGTTGTCTAATAGCTCCCATACAATTTCTCGTCTCAGTTACGTTAATATTAACACAGGTTGTGACAAACCCGAAATTGATCGAATTAATTACTACACTGATGTTAATGTAGCGAAGCAGAGGTGACGAGCCTTGGCATCAGACTAGTAGCAAGTTGACAACTCTTTCTACAAACTGTTTGGTCTCACGTTAACGTTAGCTGTCGATAGCAAAATGTTAGCGAACAGAGATTACAGACATTTCAAGTCACCCACATGTCAGAGACCTTAGAAAGATTGGTATGTCACCTGTTTATAAATCGGTTTGGGCTCTTCCGGATGTGGAAGTTAATAGCTACAAGTGACTATCTGCATCCATGTAAATTTGACGCTACCTGTTAGCATGGACTGTAGATTTCATGACAGAAAAAATCAAATCTTTATTGCCATCAACCCAAAAGGTCGTCGTACACTTATCCAGTTAGACATACGAGTACAACGACATATTTCACTATAAATTCACCCAGGGCTCTCCATTTTAAGCGTTAAGCCATCAGAGAAAGCTAACTTGGCTTGCCATTTCAACACTCCCTCTTTCAGCCTGTCTCAAGCAACAACCTCTCGTGGCTAGTGGTAGCACTAGCTGGAGCTCAGCTAGCTAGAGCAGCTAGCCAGTTGCCATCTGGCTATCCAGTATGCATTGATGGAATTTCTTTACCTTCAGGGTCACATCGCAGAGTTTCCCTTGCCGTCGGATTTCTTCCATGACTGCATACCCGCGGCCTGGTAAATCGTGGACTGAAAAATGTACTAAATCTTCCAGTTCTTCGAATGTCATGTCACCCATCGTCATTGAGGAAAAGGAAAGACCGAAATATAGAAACGCGAAAAAAAGATAATATGAGCTTCGCGAGTCCCCGTAGTCGTAGCCGCTCTGTCTGATGTTCGGCTACTGCGCTGTGGCTGTTGCACTTTCTGTTACTGTTTATGGTTGCACTGAGCCGCTAGTCTCTTTCCAAGAGCGTTTCCTCAGATGCACATCACTGGGTCCAACACAGATTTAACCTTAGCTGTCATTGCATCTATGCCGTTGAACTCATCGTTGAATCCATTAATCCCTGTCATTCTGCCTCGTCCCTTTGTATGAAATGACAGGCGAGGATTAGCGATTAAACCTATGACTATTCGAGGATTACATTACGAATGTGGTAAGGAACCATTTTTAGCTATTTTTTTTATGAGCCTTGATCAACCTGGCCAAAGTATTCACTCTCACACAGCAGCCTGACTCTTCAAGTCTTTGTATAACAAAAATAGTTGCTTTTATCACTTCCATTGCCTGCACAAGACTGAGGGCCACCAAAGGGCCACAGCTGGAGCTATTTTGCTCGAAGAACTTTTAAAGGGCCAGACAAAATGCAAATATTTCCACACATATTGAACACGATTTCACAATGTATTTCAGAATAGGAAATATTTCAACAATGCAATCTTAGACTATACTGTATCTAGACGACCATCTTCAAAATATTACAAGCCCTATAGGCCTATCTATGGCTGTTGTAGCCTAGAGTCTTTTGGGGTGTGTTGGTTTTGCAAAGCTTGTCATTGTAAAAGTAAATACCACAAATCTTGAATTATAGGTCATCATGATAGCTGTTCAGTGAATGGAGGAAAAGTCCATTCTGCTGCTAGAGTAGGCTAATAAGCAGCCAAACATATCTAACACAACATGATGCATTGTTGCCTATCCAAAGAACCACTCAAATAACATCAAAAAATCAGGCATCAGCAGGGGACTGAACAAAACAAAAAAGACCCCCCCCACACACACACACACACACACACACACACTAAACTAGAGATTTTGACTAGTGGAGGAGGCAAGTGAAGATGGTATACTGCTGGATAGATGAAGTGAGTACCATTGAAGAAAAAAAAAAGATATTGACTGTTACCGATTGCAATGATCAAATAAGCACTAACAAAATTGTGATTGTACATAATAGAGCAGCCAGACACGAGTAGTGAGATAGGTGTAGGCAGTGTTTCCAGACTGGAAAAGAAGTCTTGTACAAAAGGCTCAGAATTACAATTTTTGGAGAAATAATATCATACATGAATCAAACACATATAGCTATTTGTCAAACAATTCCACACAGACAGGTTTTCTCAAACCATTTAGACTAACTTGCCTTGCCCTTTCCCTTATCATTCCATTCAGTTATCCAAAACGAATGATGATGAAGGCTGTATTCAACAAACACACAACCCACTGCGACTAAACCTGTTATTCAAACAAGGGAAATGTCACAAAAGGGTTGAGCCATGAAGGTTGAGGCGCCCCTCGTAGCCTGAGGATAGCCTGTCTAAGATGCCCAAAAGGTCAGAGAGGCATAGTAGGACTCTATGTGTGAGTTACAATTCAAGGTATAGTTCGGTATTTTACACTTTAAGCCCGTTTTCTGTATTGCCCAGGATGCAAATGAGTGGTTGACACCGAA
>JASCQY010000198.1:39877-54083 GCA_030264315.1 Sardinella tawilis
TGTGTACACAGGACAAAATCCGGGAGATGTTTGAGAACCTTATGCAGGTGGAGCATCCCAATATTGTCAAGTTCCACAAGTACTGGCTGGACACGAGGGAGAGCCGGGCGCGGGTGAGATATCAAAATACGTGCATTCACTCACACACTCTCCCTTTCCCTCCCTCCCTCCCTCTCTCTCTCTCTCTCTCTCTCGTTGTACTTGTGCCAATGACAATAAAGACATATTCTATTCTATTTTCTCTCTCTCTCTCTCTCATTCACACACTCACAGCCCCCCCCCTCCACACACACACACACACACACACACACACACACTCTCTTTCTAACACACTCAGTTACCCTTTTGGCACACACTTTCTCCTCCACACATACACACAAATAGGCACAGTTTACAAATTGTGCTTTTTAGACCCTAAGCCTTTTAATGTGTCTTTTGAGTTCAACTTTGGCTTGGAAAAAGCAAGTATTAAGTCATTCAGGGTTGCAGACGTCTTCCAGTTCAGCTGCCTGTTGGCACAAATGGGCCGTGAGGTCTGAGCTGACAGAGCATGTGCTGCACAGGTCTCTCTAAGAACAGAAGTGCATTATGCTGATTTAGTCACTCATGACATTCATGGGTCTTAATCTGCCGACAGGTTGGATAGTTAGAGGATATGTATTTAGAGGACACACACACGCACACACACACACCCCCCCACACACACCAAATCACTAAATGTACTTAATCTCTGCTTCTAGGTGATATTTATTACAGAGTACATGTCCTCAGGAAGCCTTAAACAGTTTTTAAAGAAAACCAAGAAAAACCACAAGACTATGAATGTAAAGGTGAGATACTGATGCATTGGTCATAAATATCACTTTCTGTGTGTGTGTTTGTGTGTGTGTGTGTGTGTGTGTGTGTGTGTGTGTGTGCGTGTGTGTGCAGAGCGCCCTCTGCTGTTTAGTGGTAAATCCAGAGGACTGATGTGGTGCTGCCGTCACCCTGTCTCCCTGTAGTTCTCTCTGTGCTTGCTCTCTGTGTCCTGCTAAACTTGTGTCCATGTTTTCATCTTGCCCTGTCTCTTCCTGTGTGTATCTGTTGTTCTGTGTGTCTGTCCCTCTATATTCCTGCGTCTGTCTTGTCCATGCTTGTCTGTCTGTCTGTCTGTCAGGCCTGGAAACGCTGGTGTACGCAGATCCTCTCCGCACTGAGGTAAGACTCATGCCAGTCATAGAACTGTTATTAGGCCAGAAAACATAGAACTGTCATTCATTGCTGGTTAGCTAACTAGCTATATAAAAACTACCGCTGTGTAAAACACTGTGAATGTAGTGACATAAATGCAATTTAGTGTAGTGTTACACTACTGTGTGTATCCCAGTGAGGTAGCTTTTGTGGGATCTAAAAGGTGTGACTCTATTTCTGTTTTTCAACAGTTACCTGCACTCATGTGATCCTCCAATTATTCATGGAAACTTGACTTGTGATACTATTTTCATTCAGCACAATGGGCTCATAAAAATTGGTTCAGGTAAAAAAAAAAAAAAAAAAAACTATACACAATTAAACAGAAAAAAAAACATCATAGTTACAAACACGGAACACGGAATATTTATTATGGAAGCCGATTTCAATTTATCCAATTCCATTTCATAGGCGTCATGTGTTTTGCTTGTAATGAGAATGTTCAGTGATGCTGTTTATCTCTCTCTCTCTCTCTCTCTCTCTCTCTCTCTCTCTCTCTCTCTCTCTCTCTCCCTCTCTCTGCCCCCTCTGCAGTTTGGCACAGACTGTTTGTCAATGGTGAGAGTCCTGCTCTGTTCTCCAACACTTTATAAATGATGACATATTTTTTAGCAGTGAGTGAGGGGCTTCTGTGTACACACAGAGGAGTGACTTTGGACATTAATTGTGTGATGAAAACCTCATTATCTAGTTTGGGCCTTTCATAAACAGACAAAGCCTGTTTCAAGACTTTTTTTTTTTTGCTAAGTTACCCTTTAATTCAATCCATGTGACAATGGAATGTCAGTATGGTTGAATTTGGTGTTTTTGTTGAACTTTCCTTTTATTTGTAACTCCTCTTGTCGTGACAGCCCTTTCCACCAAACGATTTAGCCATGAATGTGCCTTTGTGGTCCTATTCAGTTTTGTACCCTATTTACTGTTTGGCCCTATAAATGAAGACCACGTTCTTCCTCCCGGAGTACATTCCTGCCACAAATGGCTTATGAATATATTTCACAATATGTTTACTGTGGTTTACGCATCTGACGCGAGTCTTTACCGCACGCATAGACACGCGCATGCACACACACGCAAACTCTGCATGTTTATCAAAACGTGTGTGCCTGTCCTTTTCCTTAGTGTTCCCGGAGGCAATCCATGGGAACGTGCACCAGCATCGTGACGAGCAGAGGAACCAGCACTTCTTTGCTCCCGAGTATGGCCGTGAGTATCCATCTGCGCCTCTTCCTGAGTTTGTTTTGTCTGCCTGATGCTTATCGTCCTGTCCGCCTGCCTCTCTCTCTGGCCATCTCCTGTTTCTGTCTTCAGCACTCTTTTATCCATGCCTGAACCTCTCTCTCTCACTCACTCATGCTTTCTGAACGCATATTCACCTACCATTGTGAGCACTCTTCTTGTGGTGTTTTTCACAAGAACCTTGGAGTTGCTGATGTGCCCTGACATCCATCATTGCTATTTAGTAATTAGATGTTTTTTTCTTGAACTGCATTTAATATGGACTCGGCCATCTCATTGTATAATTTGAAACATTAAATGGTTGACCGAGTATTTGTTTTCCATGACATTTCAGTAAAAAAACATCTGAAGGGGAAAACAGTTATGTTATGGTAACAGTTATGGCTACTGTGAGACGGGTCTTGACCGTTTGTATTTACGTCATGAAGAGTTATTTTGTGTAATTGCAGCTGTTTCAGGACATACTTGTGTCTGAATTCAAATATAACTTCTTTGCATTATCAGAACGTGCATGTTTACTTGGCAACATTGACATTCCCTCTGTGAAGCAGCACTATATTGGTACAGGCAAATTACCTACCATACCTTCCTATTTATAGTAATTGTATTCCATAGACTACTTAGACCTTTTAGCCCTGATTTGAACCAATTGTGTGGTGAGTGGGTTAAACACTTGTGCTTTTTTCTCCTTGTAGTTTCTGAGGATGACTGCTCCATTGACATCTACTCCTTTGGCATATGTGCCCTGGAGGTAAGTGACTATCCTGTGGTTATCAAGTCAACATGACCTCATCGTACAAGTGATTTGTTAACAAGGTCGATTCTCCCTGTAGATGGCCGTCCTGGAGATTCAAGGCAATGGAGACACTGCTGTGTCTAAAGAAGCCATAGCTTATGCTGGGGAGTCCCTGGAGGACCCTCTTATGAGGGTAAGACACACAAAGCACTGAAGGTTTTCCTGTGTTCTTAATCACAAGGACGACGTTTCACATTAAAGCAACTCACTGAATGTAACCAGTGTGGAAGGTCATCTGGATAAGCAGACATGTATGTATGTTTTGTCTGTTCTGTGATGCACAGGAATTTATTCAGTCCTGTGTACATGCTGACCCCAAGATGAGGCCCACTGCCCATGACCTGCTGTTCCATAGAGTCCTATTTGAAGTGCACTCCCTAAAGCTGCTAGCGGCTCACTGCTTTATCAATAACCAATGTGAGTATGCAGAGTGGTCAGGACCGAAGGGCTCCCCTGTGCTCCCAGAAATAATGTGGGAATTGTGAATTCTGAACTGTGTGTGAACGTATATTTTATGACTTTCACTTGATTCTGCCACTGGAATGTGCAAAAATTACATTTATTTGATTTTTAGAGGTTAGCTATGCAATATTTGAACAATTTTGATGATGCATTGTCTTGATATTTGGATGTAATTTTTATCCAGACCTGCTTCCAGAAAACTGTGTGGAGGAGAAAACAAAATCGTACGATCCAAATGGTATCATGGCAGAGATTGATCACGGTGATCGTCCAGGGGTCCAGCTTAAGTACGTGATTCAGACACCATGAATAAATACATGAATAAATACATGAATAAATGAAATCAACAGGTAAGTGTGTTAATATGAATTGTTGCCCATATGGTACTTGCTCTCCTGTACAGGTACTCTCACGTGTCGCCTTTGGAGCTGGACAAATTCCTAGAGGATGTCAAGTAAGTGATAGCACTGTTCACCAGAACAACTAATGAACTAATGGCACTAACTAATTGCAATACTTTTTGTTACTGATTTTTTTTTCTTCTTTTTTTTTAAATGCAGAAATGGGATCTATCCTTTGATGAACTTTGCCTCCCAGAGACCCCACCCAATCCCCCGTGCCCTCTCCCTGTCTCAGGAACACATGGAGACAGTGAAGACGCCCACCCCGGAACCCCAGGAGACAGAAACCAGAAAGGTGAGCAACTTGGACAGGACTTGGTGAAGCCAAGTTTGAGATTGTAACGATTAGGAATTTTAGAGATGTCAACATTTATTCTATTTATTGGGGAGGATGATCCAAATAATCAGACCTGTAATCTGTGGTTGTGTCTGTCCTTGATGGTTTTGCTTCTTAGGTTGTTCAGATGCACTGTAATTTGGAGGCCAATGAGGAGGGGACTAGAAGTCATGTGAGTTGCCACATTTGGATTAATTTATGTTTTTTTTTACTTGTTGATGAATTGTTGAATCAGTTGTTAAATTGTAAATCATTTTTAAAAATCTTTCTTTCTAGCTCTCCCTGTTTTTGAAGATGGATGACAAACTTCATCGCCAGCTCAGCTGTGATGTTCTGCCCAGTAAGTGCAGTTATGCCATTCTAGTGTTTTACTTGCTAAAAGATAACTTCATAAATGCTATGTTTGTTTAACTTTCTGGGTAATACAAATCAGGACATAGATATTAGATATTAAAATAGTCTAAAAAAATAAAAAATGTCATGTTCAGGCCTTCTAATGAAATTAGTGGTCATTCTTTTCAGAGTTCCAACAAATTTGAGAAACATTTTTTATTTATTTAAATACAAATTTAATGTGACAAAAAATTATGTCCCTCAGCGGACAGTCCGAGGGATTTGGCCAGCGAGCTTGTTCACCACGCATTCATTTGTGAGGTAAGAGGGCCAACCACTTAGGTTTCCTGAAACTGTTCATATCTGCTTATAGACAACAACAACAGAGATCGCCTTTTCAAACCAGTGTACTTCTGTCACCTACTTGATGTTCCCAGGATTCAATGCTAATGTGTATGGACTTAATTGTCTCTAAAGTTACTGCTCTGTGATTGCAACCTCAATAACGACCTAAAATATGTATATATTGTTGATTTAGTTGTAGACACATTTCCTGATGCTTTAAAGGCACTGAACTAGCAGCTGGATGAGGATGTCATGGCTTAGCCAAGGCTTAGCCTCTTCAGTTAGTCAAATGGACTCTAGATCATGGAGCAGTACCTACTGTAAGAGCGTTAGGACAGGGCAGGAAAGCACCCAGTGCTCAGTGCACACAAGCGGTTCTGCTCCGTGTCACTTATGCTCTTGTGTTGTGCCTGTGTTGTGCAGGAGGACTGTGAGAAGCTGGCGGGCTTCCTTGAGGAGGAGCTGGGTAAACACTGGGATGGCTCCTCTGCCTCCGCGTCAGTCATGGCCATGATCCACTGAGACTCATTCGACTGCCCTCAGGGCTGCCACATTGTGTCAGCAGGGACCATGGGCGTGCAGCTGACGGGGGAGAGCGAGAGAGTGAGGGACTACTGTGCTACTGCTACGCAGGGAGGAGGCTGGACAAGTCTCACAAATCATACACGGACGGCAAAGGCATTCCAAAGAGGTCTTACTGGAAGCCTCAGGAAACTCTTACAGGCAATGTGTGTGAGGAAGGTCGGCAGACCGAGCAGCTATCTCACCATGCCACAGAGGCGATATTCCACATGACTCCATAATTCTTTTTGTACATTTTTACTGTTGGGCTTGTTTTTACGGGCTTCGTGTGAAGAAAACCGTCCATCCCTGTCTGAATTCTCATATTTGGTTGCATTTACCATTATACCATCCCGATGACCAAAGGCAGAAAAAACGCTCTGCTCCAAAGACAGTCAGATGGCTGGACACTGGATGTCAGAGTATCAGGAAGGCAGCACAAAAATGCTAAAGGTCCAAAACTATAATTGCTCCCAATAGAGCAGTTTTTTTTGTCATCTTAAAATGTATGTTCTATAAATAATACTGATTTTAATCTATATCACTACTTGTATTAAATATGTTTGTTTTTAATGCATTATATTTAAGGCTGAGTAATTTTCAGCATTTAATATTTGTCATTCTACCACTGTTTGGCCATCTCTGTTTTTATGCACTTACTCATTACAGAATTTCCATCGTAGTATTGTCCTGTACAAAAGACTTGGCCTCCTTCTAAACCTGAATTAGACACTTGGCGTTAAAATCCTAATTACTGGTCCTGCGCGTAATGAGAACAAATAATGCACTAAGTGCCTCAGACAGGAATGTGTCAAATCTGTATTTGCCAACATTGCTGGCCCATCATGGCTGCGACACACATTAGTAACAGTTTCTAGCCATATACAGTACAGTTCCTCACAGAAATCCATTATTTAAGGGGGTGGTGATTCTTTGGAATATTTCCTCTTTTCCTTTCAGAAATGATCACACGTCACAGCCATACTGCACATCCAAATTGGAAAGTTATGATCAATTGCAATAGACAGACAATGTCATTTATGAAAAGGTACTTCATTTATCTTTTAAAATTGGGTTCACTCTTAGTGTGCATGTAAATGACATCTCCACGCCATACATCCTTTGGTGACAAGAAACCATGGCCCAGTTTATACTTTTCTGACTGCTGCATTTAAATTATGAAAATATTTCACAAACTTTCCTGATAGACTAACACTTTTTCTGTAACACTCACACACCCTTTGCTGCAGAAAGCCTTTTAAGAAGGTGAATTCATGAATCACTCAGTGGAGGTACACAACAGTATTTAATGCAACTTGAATACAATAATCTTGGTGTATTTTTTTCCTGTTTCAGCATCTCTCTGTAGCAGTATCAGTGAGACTGCATGTTCAATTATGACTGCTAAAAATGAAGACATACGTTGGCATGGTGTGCATGGCATCTTTCAACTCATTTTCTAATAACATCATGCTAAGAATTCAACCAAAGTTGGGTTTACTTTTAAACGCATAGCAGATTATTATTTGGTAAATGTTTGTCTCCCTAAGATGGAGTCAGAAAAATAGTCTACAATAATCAAGCAACATGAATGTGCATAGTAAAAGCAATAGCCTTGAATTCACATGTGATTGCCTCCATGTCTACTCTGTTATGACAATATCAAAATACCTGTATGAATGAATCCTGCCTAAGCTGTTATACAATATGAAATGTGAACAAAACAGAATAAACTGGCTGTGTGAAAGCCTTTCTCATGTCCAGCTGTGAAAAAGCTCATTTTATTTCTAACAAAAGACCATCCCCCTCTAAAGCTCTCTTCCCAAGAATCTTGTTGCTTCGAATGATCTTGGTCTCTTCGTTTTGCATTAGACCTATGTCAGCGTTTTCAGGACATTCAAGAGTAAGCAGAGTTTATTTAACATGCAATAAAATGGTATAAACCTAAATACAACAACAACAAAAAGACTAAAATGTTGGGCCTTCACACCTGGAAATGGTGGCTGTTCAAAGATTAGATTGGTGATGGTGAAAATTGATTACAAAGTGAAGTACTGTTGGAACAGGGTCAAAGTTCCATGTTTGGAAAGAAAATGTTTAATTCTTTGAATTTTGTTAACATATTTATAGAATCTTCATTAGTGGGCGACTGACTGGTGGGCCACATCACCTACCAGCAAAATAATGAGTGTCCATCAGAAATTATACCCTGGTGTTGACCTAACTTGTGAAAGCCAACTGGAAGAATAATAATACGTCAAACTCTAGTCATGTTGCGTTAATATTTTCTTGATAACCAGTGTGTTGTGAAAGCATATTCTATCCTATGCGTACACTTATTTTTTGTTAATAATTGCAGAAACCGTGCAGATTGAAAGAAGCTTTTTTTTTCTGCAGGGTCTTTGAATTTGCCGTAGGCTCTGTAGTAGGCTCGAGTTCTCGCGAGGTGCAATGTGCAATGCTACGTTCGTTCATCGAACTATCGCGAAGCATTGTGATATCCAGCGGGTTGGCCTCCACGAAAAGGTGTGCTTCATGGCGGTGGCGGTGTCTGCGGTAAATTAAAAATATGGATATACTACATCATGCACGCATAAAATTAAGTGATATTGTTTATATTTACAGCACTGAAATTCAGCAAACATTTGCCATCCAATTGTGAGACACCACGATTGTCGCGAGGCTAAGTCATTCAAACTCAGCATGTTAACTATCAGCTAATCAGCTAGCTACCATCGGTAACCAAATGTGGATTGGAAATGCGAGAGCGGGATTTTGTTCATTGGGCTAGGTCATTTACCAGTTAGCTAAATAGCTATCTACTTGAATATAATAATGTTTTCCGTTGCATCTGCCGATCAGATAGGTAGTCACCACAATTTCTCTCTTGTATAGCAATGGACAATGAAAATAGGAAGCTATGTTGATTTGTAACCTAGACAAAATATCCATAGATTGTGTTCATGCGTTAGCTAATGATCCCTCACATTGTCCCCGAGCTAACTGCAGTAAGTTAAGTTAGCCAACAAGTGTGATGGGAACGTTAGGTTTTGGTTGATACAATCACGGTATAACGCAATCAATTTTGTCTCCAGGCTGTTGTTACTTACATTAATTTATGAATGTTAGCACCGTTACCATACAATGCTAACGTTTAATGACTGCACTCTGTCTAGAATTGTACGAAGCATGGGTTGCATTAGCCCACACTTAGCTGTGAATGCTAACTGATTTTAGCCAAGGCCGTGTACAGTGTATGAATCAACCTTAACATGAGGCTAAAGGCCCTAGTCAAAAGCGCTGTTAACTTTTGGTCAGCGAAATTTAGATTGTGTGTGGATTTTGGTTACGTTGGAAATGTGAACTATGCGTTGAAATATCTCAGAGAAACCGACTAACGTTACCATTCGTTTCCGGCTAGTCTGTTAGTTAAAACAATGTTGTGTTAACGTTAGAGCAATGTAAAGAGCTTAACGTTAAATCAATCAGTTAAGCAAAGTTTTAGCCAGTTTTGTTTCCTCGTGCACTTCTACTGTAGGTTTTATAACTATTCACAAACAGTTAGTGGCTTCAAAGGTGATTTAATGATTGTTAAATGAGTGAAATTATTTGGATACCGGTAGTTACACAGCGAATAGCGCTACCCCCGGTGATTTAACGTTTTTCTGCCTCACGCTTGCACACATAAACATTAAAGTCCAAAAAGATTAATAGAACATACAAACATGGACCCACATTTGGAGGATAGAACGTGATGCAGTGACGCTTATGTTGATACTGATAATGTATTTTTAACTTATGTAAAGGATCTTTCTCCCCCCTATAGACTCTGATTTGAACTGTATAAGCTCTCCATATTTAATATCTCCTCACGGGTAACGTGCAGCTGGACAGCCCAACGGAGAGCAGGTGCTAGGTAAGGGCCTTACTTTCCCACTGCTCAAGCACACTGGTTGTGGTGTAACATTAGCCATATCGCCAGCCTTACCCTGTGTCCATTTTCTGAAGTCCTAGGAAATTCCGTTGTCGCTCTCTTCAGGATAGTGGTTAGGAGGCGTTTTATGGATTTGGAGGCAGTATACCATACACCCTCCAATCCCTCACCCCCACTCATTTCATAGATAATCCACCTGAGAGCAGAATTCACTTCACATGTTGGTTTATGCATTATGGTGTTGGGTGAGCACAGTTCAGGCTATAACACCAGTGGTGTGTTGCACACCAGACAACTCTGAACATGGATGGCCACAATGCGCCCGCAAGTCACAGTTCTTTAGCAAACTGGTATAAGACAGGATTGCAGTGACCAAAAATGAAGTTTCTAAATGTACATGCAATATGGAGAATTAGAAGAAATGTTTCCTCTGTTAATTTTGTGGAGGTTTGCCATTAAGTCCTAAATGTATTTCAATGATGATAATGTTATTGAAAGAATCTCTAAACAGACCTGAGAGAATTTGGTTGAAATATTAGCTTGCTACAGTGCTATGTAGTAATATGTATGTCTGTAATTCATAGCTAAAGCATGTCAACGTATCATTCCCTGTTTATGTGTGTCTTAAACCCTCAATTCCAAGTGCCTGACTGGCTCAAACAAGTTGTTTTCAAATTGATGTAATTTCCTCCAGTGACTCTTGTGCTAAGTAGGTTTGTGTTTTTTCTTTTCTTTTTTTTTCTTTTTTGTCGTTTCTCTCTATGTGTCGTCTGTGCTGTAGAGCGTATCTCTTGACTGTACTATATTTCCAAAACCAATGGCAGAACTATTTGGGTTCAAACCTCCTTAAGGAGGGCAGTGCACCACTCTGGAGTTCATATGAGCAAAGGTACTTCAGCTTTCTTCTGTGTAGTAATCAATAAGGGGACTTGCCTCACAGAACATTGACTAGAGAAACCCACATTGAGGAGAAACTCCTCTAAAATATGGAGATGTCAAATGTTTCCTGTTTTGCTGGGAGAGATGTCCGCCATGTGCTGATTTATTTGCATGGTCTCGTTTCATTCTCTTCTTGATATTTTACCCCTATTGAAAGTGGCCCTCTTATTTACAGTGGGAGGGAGTTATAATGGGCTGCTGCATATGTTTAATTTTTAAGTTTACCGTTATTCTTTGTTGCCTGCCCCTGAAATGTTAGATTCTTTTCCATTGTTTAAATGTTCAGAGTGGTCTGTCCACCGTTAGCATAGAGATGTTCTAACTTGTACTGTCAAAGTGAGTAGTGAAGCTTGAGTGTGAAGTGCAGTGGTGCTCTGCATTCAGGCTAAATTTGTAATCTTCTCTAAATCATAATGTTAATGTGTTAAGATTGACAGTGCTCAGATGTAAATTTAGCCTAAAGTTAGGATATTTTTTTCCCATAAGAATATGGCTATTGGCCCAAGTTTCACTGGGTGTGTGGTAAGTGAAGACATGTCTGCTTTTCCACTCCCCTCACCTGTTCTGGATGCATGTGTGCAGGGCGGCCAGGCTCTGACAATGGAGAATGGACAGAGCACCGGCTCAAAACTCGGCCTGCCGCCTCTCACGCCCGAACAGCAGGAGGCGCTGCAGAAGGTAGGAGACTATTAGGAAGGAAGGGGACGGGAGAAGCTGTATTATTATGGAAACAAAAGACTTTGCGTTTGTTTTTCCTATTATGAAACATTGTAGCTTATGAAACATTATAGCTTAGTGGAGTGAGGGCAGAGTGGGTTTATATTGTATTTTGGAGGGTGGGTCTTACCTAAAGAGACTGTAAATGAAACTATAACTGCACCCCCTTTTTTTTTGTCAATAAAGTATTTTTGGTGCTCCTGAGGAGCTCTTTGGGGGATGTATTAATTGCCTCCATCTACCGACACCAGTGGGTTTACTCAGTACCCGCATGTGTCGTCTTCGGAGGTAGAGCAAAGCCAAGACTGCCTTCAGCACCAGCATGGCCATTGTCTGCTGGTGCTATTCTCAAATCCTGGCACAAAATTAAGGTCTGTGAATGGTCGCAGTGAATACTTTTTAAGCATTGCATTCCCAGTTGAGTTGTAGCACCAGGTTTGTTTGAAAACGGCTCTAACTGTTTCCTGGCCTCATTTGGTTGTAAGATGTCACTGTGATGCTATATCTACTGTGTCTGGATTGCAGGCGAAGAAGTATGCGATGGAGCAGAGCATCAAGAGTGTCCTGGTCAAACAGACCCTTGCCCAACAGCAACAACAGATGAATAACATACAGGTGAAGACACGGTTTTCCCTCTCTTTTTAGCATAGTCTCTCATAATGTGTTGAAAGAATTCCTGTTCTACCGCATGATCTTTGAAATGATCTTCATTTTAGATGGCCTCGTTGTCGATGGGCTTCGGAGACCCCCTCTCGCCACTGCAGTCGGTAAGTCTGTCCAGCAAAAATGATGACTCGATAGATGCATGAAGGACACACAAGCGTTGGTCCTGACTGCATGTATTTGGTCCCCTCCATTTCTTGGCACGCGCTCGTTAACTTCAGTACTTGTGTGTGTAATGTGCGGAGGCAGAGAAATGCCAGTGCTATGTCTTCGGTACCAGTGTGTTCATTGTCTGCTGGTTCTATCCTCAATCACTGGGACACCCTTTTCCTGCCAGCTTCTTTGACTTGAATAAGAGTGGTGTGTTGACATTGGCTGTTAAACGAGGGTCTTCTTGCTCACAGGTGGCAGCACAGCGGCAACGAGCCCTAGCCATCATGTGCCGTGTCTACGTGGGCTCCATCTACTACGAGCTGGGCGAGGACACCATCCGCCAGGCCTTTGCCCCCTTCGGCCCCATCAAGAGCATTGACATGTCCTGGGACTCTGTTACAATGAAGCATAAGGTGAGAAAGATCATCTGAATCCCTAAGAATATGAAAAGAATACGACAACCTGCCATTTTTTAATCTCTGTTCATTAGCCCCCTCCATTTCTTGGCACGCGCTCGTTAACTTCAGTGCTTGTGTGTGTAATGTGCGGAGGCAGAGAAATGCCAGTGCTATGTCTTCGGTGCCAGTGTGTTCATTGTCTGCTGGTTCTATCCTCAATCACTGGGACACCCAGTGTCATGAAATCAATGTTTTGAATGAGGAGAGAAATATGCATGTCTGACATGTGATCTGTGCCCTCTGTGTCCCATAGGGCTTTGCATTTGTGGAGTATGAGGTGCCAGAGGCTGCACAGTTAGCCCTGGAGCAGATGAACTCGGTCATGCTCGGTGGGCGGAACATAAAAGTGAGTTGTCGTTTCTCGGGCCTCTTGTTAAATGTGCCACCACATGTTCTGGTATTAGACCAGAAGTTTGGTGTTCTTTAAGCCAGGTTTATTTTTCTATGATGAATCTAGGTATTTGTTTGACACTAAAACATTATCAACTGGTGCAATTTTGACTGCATTATGCTTTTACAACTGAATAGGATATAAGGTAGCTCTTGGGGGCAGTCAGTGTCACTATCAAAGAATTATTAAACATTAAACTGACAGTGGCTTGCTCCTAAATTAACTATTATACTAAACATCTCCAGATAGACTCTTTCCTTTTAGGCATGTGCAGGCAGTTTCCTACACAGTTAAGTCTTAGATCGTAAGACTTTCTTTCATGTATTTGGACCCCTCCATTTCTTGGCGCACGCTTGTTCATTTCAGTGCTTGTGTGTGTAATGTACGGAGGCAGAGAAATGCCAGTGCTATGTCTTCGGTGCCAGTGTGTTAATCGTCTGCTGGTTCTATCCTCAATCACTGGGACAACATTGAATTTGCAATTTTCTTTTAGTACTGGACTGTTAACTGGCTTTATCTTGTAAACTGGTCATCGTATGTTGCATTGTATTTGGTTTATGAATGCATGTTCTGTCTGCAGGTTGGAAGACCAAGCAACATTGGTCAAGCCCAACCAATCATTGACCAGTTAGCAGAAGAAGCACGGGCCTTCAACAGAATTTATGTGGCCTCTGTCCACCCGGATTTGTCAGATGATGACATAAAAAGTGTCTTTGAGGCCTTCGGAAGAATAAAATCCTGCACATTAGCAAGAGATCCCACTACAGGGAAACATAAAGGCTATGGATTCATAGGTAAGCCTTTTCCTGACATTTTTCTTCTTTTTTCCCCGTAAAAAGTCTGCAGTCGGTAAGTCTGTCCAGCAAAAATGATGACTGACTGAGCACTCAATAGCAGCATGAAGGAAACACAAGCGTTGGTCCTGACTGCATGTATTTGGTCCCCTCCATTTCTTGGCACGCGCTCGTTAACTTCAGTGCTTGTGTGTGTAATGTGCGGAGGCAGAGAAATACCAGTGCTATGTCTTCGGTGCCAGTGTGTTCATTGTCTGCTGGTTCTATCCTCAATCACTGGGACACCCTTTCCCGACACTTTTGTTCTTTTTTTTTCCCTAAAAAGTCTTCTTGAAATAATGTTGAAATGATCAATAAGAATTTTTTTGGCTTCACATTCTTGTTTTCTTCTTTTATGGTCAGGCTTCCATGAAGTCAATGAAATCTCATTGTAGAGATCAGAGTTTGGAAGAG
>JASCQY010000199.1:6663-28176 GCA_030264315.1 Sardinella tawilis
TCAAACTATTAGCTTACACAAAATCAACTTCAGTGTCTGGTTTACTCTCTTTATCAATATTTAAGAATACCTCACTAGTCAAATGCTTATCCCAGTAACATTATTTAAGTCCTATTAACATGCTACACTGCAGGCTACTTGTCTAGTAATCATTTTTCCTCTTTATTCTACCTTTTACTTTTCTATTGTAAACTTGTAAGTGCACTTTTTGAAACGTTTGCTTTGCATGCACTGTGTAATTCCTGGGAATTGCAATTCTAGTTAGTTTATTACTATTGTTATTATCATTATTATTAATATATCTTTTGTTGTAGGCTATTATCTATATCTTCTGTTGTGTTATCTATATCTGATGTTGCATTCTCATCTATTAGGGACCCCGTGGAGCTAAGGGAGACCGAGTACGTTCCTTTCATTCATTTCCAGCATGCTTTCTGTTTTGGTTAGACCTTTATGGCTGCATTGGCATGTTTTCCCATCTTGGAGTGCCAGTTTAATAGGCAGGAGTTTTTGATAAAACAGATCAGATAAGAGTAAATTTGCCACTTCCATGACTATTAGTTGTGCTCTTTGATGATAATGATTAGCCTACTAAATAGTTGTATGAAATAGACTAATAATGATAATTGATAATGTTCATATTCAAACTGTCTTTACAGCAGTGCTATATTAATTTAGCTAACTGGTATTGGTCAGTAGGAAACAAGTGAACTGGCTACCTGACACCAAAATCTTAAAATCCTCATTTTTTGCTCTAAAACAGGGCCCTGCTGGTCCTCCCGGAAACGATGGCATCCCTGGACAGCCCGGCCTTCCCGGACCCCCAGGCCCACCTGGACCTCCCGGCCTTGGCGGAGTAAGTCAACTCTCCTCAATGACCCCAAAAACCCTGGAGGTCAAAGGTTAAACCTTTGACTCCTCCTTAAATGGCCTCAGGTCAGCCTGAGGGATGCACCCTAAGCAGCCTCCAGAGGGATGGTGTAGGTTAGAGAGCTGAGTAAATTCAGCACCATAGTAGTGGACAGCGCTCAGGACATCACCTCGAGCAAAGTATGCTGTCTTTTAGCCTGCTAAATTGCCATTTCTTGATCTACAGAATTAAGTCTGTCTACCTGGGGTTGATATCTACCTGTGTAACTTCATTTTGCTGTGATGTGAGCCAGTATTTAGTCTCTCCACACACTCACTATGTTCACACTCACCTAGTCATCTGAAGTCTCCTTGAGAGATCAGATCAGATAATGTGACAGGGCAACATCTGCTCTTTCTCTCTCAGCCTGTAATCAAGTTCAAAATCTGTTGACACATTCCGTCACCTCTGACCTCACGTGGTTAGCATAGCATAGCACTGCTTGGACATCCACACAACCCACATACCAAGTGTTGAAGCTGTAGTGCTTTCAGAGCAACACATTGCGGTTATAAGAATTATGGCTACATTGACACTTGTTATTATAGAAAAATCAGATGCATTACTGACCTTCCGCTCCCTTCTTTCCCACAGAACTTTGCTCCTCAGATGTCTGGTGGATTCGACGATAAGTCCGGCGGCATGCCCATCCCTGGACCAATGGTATGATGCCACACCAACACCTCATTTACCCATCGTTTCACAGTTTATTTCTGTCATTTCTGATATGGGCAGGTGATACATCACATAACACTGACACACACCACACAGACACACAATATCACTGTTCACGTCTGCCTGGAGTATGGGCCTGCAGAACCATACCACACGCAACACTGTAGTCACCAAGACATCAGCTTTATGCACCCCACACAATCACACCAACACACCAACTAACCTTTCATTCTGTTACCAGTATGGACCAGTCACACCAGTCACACAGATGACACACTAATGTCTGTTAGCAGTGCATGAGTACAGTATGTAAATGTACCATGACCACACAGACACATACAGACATTTTGCTTGGCTGCTCTAGCAAGCCTTCAGCACCATTAGACAGCCATGACAGGCCATAGAAACTAGATGTTGAAGATGTGAAGATGTAGAGAACCACTGTGAGGTCAATCCAAGGTCAACTATATGTAACCTGTGTTGACCTACTGTTGACCTACTTATGACTTGGACTTGACCTTACTACATAGGACCCCATCCTACATTTTGGGGCCCCATGAGGCCCCTATTGATCATTTATCTTGGCATATTACACAGTCATGCTGCATATAGCATAATGCTAAACTAAAACTTATTGCCACAATTAAACATTTTCGTTTCCTTTATCTCTCTAGGGCCCAATGGGTCCCCGTGGTCCCCCTGGACCTCCTGGTAACAGCGTAAGTATTTCCTCTTTTTTGACTGTCTTGTCTTTTCATCCTTTCTAGTTCCTTTCTTGTCCCTGTACCAGAAGTGTTGGAGTTGAGCCTGCCATGAGGTCAACCAGTGAGCCTGCTTGGCATGTTGGGACTTGCTGTGTGTGGTTGATGACAGGCCTTTGAGCATTTTAGAGCACTTCAATAATGTAGCCTATAGCATATAATGTTTAATGCAACGACTTGGTTTAAATACATTTTCATGAAATTATTATCAATAAGAAGTGTTTTGACACTATTCTATTATAGCTATGCAGAGCAGCTTTCAACAAATATTGCCAAAAAATTCTCCCAGTTGGTAATTTCTTAGCTCTGTTTCTTTTTTCGTAAAAGACTTTTGTGTGAAGTTATGACAATGCTGGACAACTGACCTTTGTTTTGTGTCTCCTTACAGGGACCTCAGGGTTTCACTGGCCCCCCTGGTGAGCCTGGTGAGGCTGGTTCTCCTGTAAGTACACACCCCGGAGATTAAAAATATCACAACACAAAATAGAGCAAAAATACACATGTGGGAAAATATACCCTTACTCATGCACATATACTGACCACACCAGGAAATATAAGTAGGCTATACAATAATCTGTCAATAATCTGTCAATAATCTGCAAAGCAACTCAGGCTTAACGCAATTACACTATTAATTTGTGTTTCAGTATTTTAATTTTTTTTTCTCAATCTCAATCCTGGAATATACAGTTCTTAAAATGTCACTGCAGTGACCTTTAACCTTTGGCCCTGTGACCTAGTTATTGCTGATTGCATTACATAGCATGCAAATGTGCTTGGAACACAAAACAATCAAATACACAAACTTATGCATCACATCATACACACACACACACACACATACATGATTGATGTGTGGATACACTTGTGCAAAATAGACACATGTAATCTTACTTGTTTTGTGTTGTTTATTGTAGGGTTCCATGGGTCCCCGTGGTCCTGCTGGCCCCCCTGGGAAGAACGGAGAAGATGTAAGTCATTTTATGCCCTCACATTTCCGTCACATTTCATACTTACAGATAAAACATTAACCTGGTCAAGGAACCACTCACCCATCAGGCCTGATGAAAATGATCAGCGCTATGAGTAGATTCTGCATTTTTTGACTGCTTCATGCAACAGATTAAGCATGTATATGGAAGCATCTCAGCTAGTGTTTGACTATAATACAGATCCGTGACAGATCAACTGTCACAGCTTAGAAATATGAACTGTGTGTATTGTTCCCTGTATTCATATAGGGACAGAGGACTTGATGTTAACCGCAAATGAGCTTAACCTTTTCCTCTTTTTCCTATTTAGGGTGAGCCTGGAAAACCTGGTCGTCCTGGTGAGCGCGGACCCACTGGCCCTCAGGTGAGTTTTTGTCGTTTACAAATTTCAGTTTTAATATTGAAAAGCATCATGCTGTCACTTTAGTTAGTTATTTTGCATTTACACTTGGTGACAGAATTAGCAAACACACTTGGAAAGCCTCTGACCTAATAACATTATGTGTTTGATTTATGTTTCCCCTACAAACTTATAGCTTTTAGTTTATTTATTAATAAATAATAATTTAATTTTTAAATAATGCTTTAGAGTTCAAGTTGATGTGAGAATTGTACATCTTCTCTCAGATCACACAATCAAATTCTCTCTCTACAGGGAGCTCGTGGATTCCCTGGAACCCCTGGACTTCCTGGAATCAAGGGACACAGAGTGAGTGATTTCAGTCTGTGCACAATTGGAACCCCAACTTGGTTCTATTCTGGAATAATCATTTTGCTGGATGCTACCGTTTAAATATCTTAGGCTGTGAGAACTCAACAGGCCAATAAAAGGCTTTTTATGTACAGTGGCTGATGCTCTGATAAGATATTACTAAGAAAGAGCCTCTGTTGGAGGGCTATGACCATTGCACTTTTCAGAGGTCACTAATTGAACTCCTGCTGCCCATCTTTTTCAGGGATTCAGCGGTCTAGATGGAGCCAAGGGAGACACTGGCCCTGCTGGACCTAAGGTGGGTGCTCTGAAACAACACCCCCACACACTTATTAATATACTACATTTCCCATGATACAATGTTCTGAACCTCATGTTATGACATATAGGGAGAGCCTGGTGCATCTGGAGAGAATGGAGCCCCTGGAGCCATGGTGAGTGAACTGTCTTTGTCTTGCACAATAGACCTCCTTAGATCGATTAAAAAGGGCCTAACCTGACCCAGACATGACATAATCAGTTGATCCCCATCATCTGAGATCATACTTCATATGCTAAGACTCTATTATCACTTTGCAACCAGATTGCTAACTCATGGAACTGAATACACATGCGATCTAATATTAAATAGAAGAGAACTCTAAAGTAGTACTACATTATTATGTGTACCCTAAATATAACACTTTATAAGTACTTTTGTAAATATATCATTAACAAACCATGATAATGAACATTTGTCAAAATGGAGTGCACAACTCATTATTTATTTATAAAGGAATAGGTTGTAACGATTCCTGACAGTACAAATCATTTGTAAACATAGAATAAGCAAACACATTAGCAAACACATAAACTATCTTTCATAAATATTTATGTACTTTGGAATTGTGATGAAGGAATGAGTTGTTCATAGATAACACTGGTTTAGTAATGGCTTATTAATGAATGTTATTATAAATGTTGTTACCAAATGTCCAATTTGTTTTTGAGACCCTGTGAATTAAATTTGTTCGCTGTCTTTCTTTTCTTCCTTAGGGCCCACGTGGTCTGCCTGGCGAGAGAGGCCGTGCTGGTCCCAATGGAGCTGCTGTGAGTGAAAAATTCACATCAAGTCCATTTCAAAACCTTCACCTAGATCCCCAAAACTCCTGAATTGACACTGCAAGTCAAGGAAGGCCCTGGGGCACTATAACAATAACCAGTGCCAACCATTGATGATACTGTACATGGCATCATCATTCAGAGCTGCTGAAAGAGACTCTCTTAGGAAGCATGGGTATCCATATACTGTACCTAAGGACAAAATACTAACTCCTGTTTCATAGTCAATATTCAATCGTAATCCCTTCTGGCAACTGTTTCATTGCTTTTCATTAGTTCTAATAAATGTAGTTTACTCAGTATCACAACCATGCAATTTCCAGCTGCATATATTCATAATCTCTTAACCACCACATTTTTGCCTTGCAGGCATAATTCTGTAGAGGCATATACACAACTGCTTGTTCTTCATATCAGTTCATCTAATGTTATTCATGTGTCACTGCTGTGTTTTGCAGGGTGCCCGTGGTAACGATGGTGCCGCTGGTGCTGCTGGTCCTCCTGTAAGTTTTCCAGTCAACACAATATGTTTATCTTATTTTTTATTCCCAAATGTATGTATTACTAATATGTTATAAACACAAGAGTCCCTTTAGTCCTTGTGATTATTACAAATACGTTATGGTTGACAAGCCATAACATAACAACATTATTTAGGCCTGTTATAAAGACAACTGTGCATTCCATAAGATATTAAATAACACTATATATATACATAACAAACTAATTTTTGTATATGAAGGAGGACAATATTGGACTGTGATAATGAAGGTAAATGTGATGTTCAATGACATTTTATATATTGTATATCTCATATATTGTTAATTTGTTTTAGGGCCCAACTGGTCCCGCTGGTCCTCCCGGATTCCCCGGTGGCCCTGGAGCCAAGGTAAGAAATCACAAAAATATTGGAGAGTATCTCCCAAAGCCAAATACAGAACTCACGTTTCCCTCACACCAAGATATGTTGGAGAATCTGTTCACACCAATACTATCTTGGAGTATTTAGCTCTGAAAGATTGTTTAAAGAAGGTTTTTAGTCTCAGCAAGAGGTTTTTGTGGCAAGAATCATAGTATAGCACTGAGATATGGGAAGGCTGAGCTAGATATGTAATAAGAGTTTGAGGAACTAAACATTTACTACACTGATCTTACCTGGAGAGTAGTTCTATTCAAGCAAGATATACAGAGACTGTAGCCAATAGAGTAATGGCATGTAGGACACACCCCTATGTGACATGGAAGAGTGAGAAACTCGGATTCAGTTGGAAAACTTGATTTGAATAGCCTAATGATTAAAAAAACATGCTAGAAGCCTGCAAATGTATCTTACACTGAATGATACCCCCAGGCTTTGTAGTGTGTAGCAGTTTGCTTTGGCTAACTCCTTTAGCCAGGTCATGGAGACTGCATATAGATCATAGAGTCTCACACTTGACTTAGCCTTAACTTGAAGTATACTGACTGTGTATCTCTGCAACCCCACAGGGAGAGGTCGGAGCTCAGGGAGCCCGTGGTTCTGAGGGACCTGCTGGAGCTCGTGGTGAGCCTGGAAACCCCGGACCTGCTGGCCCTGCTGGACCTGCTGTGAGTGGACACAAAAAGATGTTTTTGTTTTTGTTTATTTCCTTGTTTGCTTTTTTGCCGTTTGCTGTTCTGTATGTGAACAGTGCAATGTGTTAGTTAGCCTGTTGTACATTTAGCCTCTGCTAACCTGCCATATTGTTTTGTTTTGCCTTGTCTTCATGACAGGGAAACAACGGAGCAGATGGTGCCGCCGGTGCCAAGGGTGCCCCTGTGAGTAAACAATTTTAGTCTATTAGTTATTTTTGATATATTTTGGATCTTTTGTGTGGCTGTGTACATCATTTCCCAAGCACTCTGGCTACTGTCAAATAACTGAATCTCTGCTGCCCCCTACAGGGTGCTGCTGGTGTTGCTGGAGCTCCTGGCTTCCCTGGACCTCGTGGTCCCCCCGGAGCCTCTGGTGCACCTGGTGCCCCAGGACCCAAGGGTAACACTGTAAGTGTCTCATTCAAACTATCACACAAAAGAAGAAAAAATACTGTTTGTCATGAAATTGGGTTTCTTTATTGGTTAGTTTATTTAAAATAATGACTTTGCTGGATAATAATGTACTTTCGCACACATTGGTTGGTCAGTTTTGAACTGACATGAATGTGTCTATTTTGACCCCAGGGTGAGGCTGGTGCCCCCGGAGCTAAGGGAGAGGCTGGTGCCAAGGGAGAGGCTGTAAGTACACCTGCATTTCTACTCAAAACCGATTTGACAACACTGACCACTTTACTCACATGTAAACACCTGTACTCATTTAAATGATCATCAACTAGTATATCAATTAGTTGTTCTACCTTTCAGCATGCATGCCAAATTACATTTCTTATAGTCTTATAGTCCCATCTCTAGTAGACACACACCTGATGGAGACATCATGCATATGTACATATAAGCTACTTTAAGATGCCACCGGTCAGGCCCTAACCCTGTTGTCTTATGGTTTAGGGTGCTCCTGGAGTTCAGGGACCCCCCGGAGCTGCTGGTGAGGAGGGCAAGAGAGGTGCCCGTGGAGAGCCCGGCGCTGTTGGAGGTCGTGGAGCCCCTGGAGAGCGCGTATGTGTCCCCAAATCTTTCACCATCCCATTCCCACCGTAGCTTTATTGACATCCAACTCTTCCCAGTCAAAGTCCAGTTCTGTTTTGTTATTATTTGCTACAACAGAACTGTGATGATAGTCTTACGGTTATAGACCATTTCAGGTTCTAATTCCATAGCTGGACAAAACAATGCTTGAACATTCTATCTTGGTCCCCAACTACTTCCTGTTACATTGACATAACATATGGAATGTTAAACAGAAGTCCTGGGGACCAGCTTTGGAACTATAACCTGCATCGGTCTATTGATTGGCTTGAGACTGGTGAATACAGTAGCTGACTGGCAGTACCAGCAGAGTGGGTAAAAGTGGAGCGAGAGGAACAAACGTCCGTTAAATTCTGTGTTCTATTTTTGCAAGGAGGGGGGCAAAATCCTCTACTACCTGGAATTTTCCATGAATATTAACAAACATTCAGAAACAGTTTGAGGTAGTGCTCCACGAATATAGAGAGAGCTGGACAGAAGCTGAACATTTTAACAAGCATTAAGGATATCTTGGTACACAAGTACTATCAAATGATACACTATTGTAATGCCTGGGACCCTGACTGACTTGTTGCTGGTATTGTCACATAGGATCTAGGAGCTGTTGCAGTGCTAAGCTTGTTATTGAGTTGTTGCTCCACTGGCCTCTTGCTTTAGCATTGTTATAATGGCTTCTTGTTTGATATTTTGTGGAAGCTAACATTTGGTGCTAACATTTGGATTTCCTTTTCATAGGGTGCCCCTGGTAGCCGTGGTTTCCCTGGTGCTGATGGATCTGCTGGACCCAAGGTAAGAACAAGAAAAACTCTTTGTTTTATTGATTGAGGGATTAATTAATTGACTGATTGATTAATTAATCAAATGATCGAACCATGCATTGTTTTATGCATTTGAATTATAACATAACATACTGTACAACAGTAAGGTTAAGTCATCCATTTAGTCTTCCATTTGGACAAAATTAATTTCCTTAAGTACTGTATCTCAGGACAACCCCACTCACACAGTAAACCTCTACTAGTCACTCCACAAATTGGATTGCATTTGTCAACAAATGTCTGACAAAAGGTTCCTTGTTAAAGTGTGCCTTGTTATTTTCTGAACACTGAAGTTAAGAGTGGGGACATGGCTCATGCTGTCTCTCTTCCCCTCTAGGGTGCTACTGGTGAGCGTGGTGCCCCTGGCGCTGTTGGACCTAAAGGTTCCTCTGGTGAGCCTGGCCGCAGCGGTGAGCCTGGTATGCCCGGATCCAAGGTGAGTACAGCACAGATGAAACAAAATATCTTCAGGAGAGAGATAACAGTGCCTTTTGTAGAACACTTTCAGTAGGCTAACTGAGAAAGATGTAATAATACACTAGAACATGTACCAGTGTTCCAATAGCCATGCATGAGATATTGCCTCGCATGACTAGATCAGCAGCCATTGCACTCATTGGCGACTCTTCTATGGAATTTGTCCGTTTGCCCTCCTCTCATCATTCCCTACTTTTGTGTCCTTCTTAGGGTATGACTGGCAGCCCTGGTAGCCCTGGACCTGACGGAAAGATGGGTCCCTCTGTAAGTACAACCTCTTCTCTTCAGCATTTTTGAAACCACTTGACACAAACTACCTCATGCTCAACCACTACTCCACACAAGCTACCTTAAACTACCTCATTACTTCACTATGACACTTTCACTACTCCGCATAATAGTGAAATCCACTTTGTAGAATAAAACTTTTGAGATTTTGAGAGACTCATGGACTTCCCTCTTATCCTGAACCTTACAGGGTGCCCCTGGACAAGATGGCCGCCCTGGACCCCCTGGCCCTGTTGGAGCCAGAGGCCAGCCCGGTGTCATGGGATTCCCAGGACCTAAGGGTGCTGCTGTAAGTAGCATTACATTTCACGTTTGCTGTGAAAAAGGCTGAAAAAACCTCACCTAAACCCTGACCTAAGAACTGCTGTAGCTTGGGACTAATTGCCCATCAACACAAGCAATTAATGTTAGTTGAAAATGAATAGTATAGAATAGTGGGCAGAATAGTAAACTTTATTTCACTTGCAAGAAGATTTTTTTCTATCTGTTCTCAGCATTAACATGTTGTTTTCCCTGGACAGGGTGAGGGTGGCAAGCCCGGTGAGAGAGGAGTGCAGGGACCTGTTGGCCCAGTTGTAAGTCTACCCGTTCAAGCATTGGCTTCCCTTCTCTGCACTTAACTTCACTAATGTGTTACTTAACAAAAAGGAAGTTCTTTAGGTATACTGTATGCCTTATGGTAACCTTGTGGTTGTTCTACAGGGTGCTACTGGCAAAGATGGTGATGTTGGTGCTCCTGGTGCCCCCGGCCCTGCTGTGAGTGCCACTTAATGTTTCTCCATCCTACAATATTCCTGTGTGACACATACCTGACCGCTGCACAACTTTCACCAGCAAATCACCGCTAAAATGCATCATACAACAATACAACATAGCTACAACAATAGCTGAGACTGACTAGCATGAATAGATATGGATACTGTTTTGTTCTGAAGGCCTCTCTGCTTTGTGTCTTAATAGGGTCCTGCTGGAGAGAGAGGTGAGCAGGGACCTGGAGGTCCTCCCGGATTCCAGGTGGGTGTTCTCTCCTTTGCCCTCTTTAGAAACCGGATACACTCTGGGAGAGTGAGATTTTAAGAGTTAAAATGTTGACCAATTGACTCAACTTCTCTATCCCTCTTGTCTCTTCTCAACAGGGACTCCCAGGACCTCAGGGTGCTACTGGTGAGCCCGGCAAGGTTGGCGAGCAGGTGAGTACTTCAAGGGATTGGACACTATGGTTGCATGATGGTTCTTCAATGCTTAGTCAACTCCTATGGTATATCCATTTAGTTGTCAACTTTGCCAAGTGGCATCTCCAGAAGAAGTTGGCATCATCTCTTGAGAAATATATTGATTTTTTTCTCCACAGGGTCTGCCTGGTGAGGCTGGTGCTGTTGGACCCGCTGGATCCAGAGTGAGTATTTCTCCCAAGCGAGTATTTCTCCCACAGACAAACATAATCAACCTCACAGCAGATCCTCTTAGTATTGACGGGTCTTCTTTTTTTGGTGCTGTGTGCATCATTTACCTTGAACACTTGACAAAAATGCCTCTTTTCTGATTTCCACAGGGAGACAGAGGATTCCCCGGTGAGCGTGGTCAAATTGGACCTGCTGGACCTGCTGGTGCTCGTGGTTCTCCTGGCTCTGCTGGTAACGATGGTGCTAAGGTATGGGCACAAACATGGGCACCAACCAATTGCTGTGTCTAGGTATTCCTAAAATCAGAGGCTAAACTTGTAGTTGGCAGACGTAATGACCAGACAGAACTGAACTGGAACTTAAAACTGCAGCAGATCATCAGAATCTGTCAACATGACTATCTAGCGGTCACATGAGTTACATGATATGATAACTTAGTCATGACCAATTTTACTGTAATGTGTCTAAAGAGAAATATTCAGATTGCTAGATTTAGTTACCCAATAAATTGACTTTGTGGTTTTAGCAAGATCACAATATCAAGAAGCCTTATCTAAACTAATCATCCAATTTCTACCCATCTCTTCTCTGGTTCCAGGGTGATGCTGGTGCCCCAGGAGCCCCTGGTGCCCAGGGAGCCCCAGGACTGCAGGGAATGCCCGGCGAGCGTGGCGCTGCTGGACTCCCAGGACTTAAGGGCGAGAGAGTAAGTCCACCAGAGTTTGAATGGACTACTAATAGCTTCCGTACCAATTCCTACCTCAAAATGTAAAGTAATCGCATTGTTAATTGAAAATGCACTATATGCGCCTTGACCCCTACCCACCGATACCCTTCACCAGACAGTCATCCCACCAGTCAACACCAACAGCATGTCCTTGCAATCATAGCCATGTCAGAGAATTCCCTGATAACCTGATAGAAACTGAATCTGTAGTGTTTTACACCCCAATAGATCAAAAAATTAAGTACTACATTATCACACACACACATGCACACACACACACACACCATGTGGACAGCAAAAAGAATCTACATTGTGACTTGAGGACATGCTTATTGATCCATACTAAATGATTTGTTTTTGTTTGTTGATAGGGTGAGCAAGGTGCCAAGGGACCCGATGGTGCCGGTGGTAAGGATGGTGCCCGTGGTATGACTGGACCTATTGGACCTCCTGGCCCAGCTGGTGCCACTGGTGACAAGGTGATCTTACGTTTTTGCTTTTTTATTTTTAAACTGTACTTTCACAGGTGGTCACTGTGTTGCTTTAACAACTAGCATGTGCTTGCACTCAAGTGTTGTTCTATTCCTCTTAGGGTGAGTCTGGTGCTGTTGGACCTGCTGGACCTACTGGTGCTCGTGGACCCCCTGTGAGTAATATTTTATAAGCTCTTCCAAACATGACACAATTCACTGTTGATTCGTGATAGCAGTCAACCTTAGAACCCACACACACCTCAAGCAAATTTGAATTTGCTCTGTAGGTCTGTTTGGCAACAAGGAATTGGAGCTAAATACAAATATGCCAAATTTTGCCATTATTTGAAAAATTAACCCTCAATGTTTAATGTTAACTCTTAATTCACATCCTTAACACTCTTATGTTTGGTCCTTTAACAGGGAGAGCGTGGAGAGTCTGGTCCTCCCGGACCTGCTGGATTCGCTGGACCTCCCGTAAGTATCCAAACAACCCATCCAGCAAACCAGTCCACCTACAGTAACATCCACTCACCTAATCTCTGAATCACACACAGTACACTTTGGTACTGTACTACTGTATATTAGAGCTTACTAACTGTAGACTCTTTCCACTGTCCTCCCATACAGGGTGCTGATGGTCAGCCTGGAGCTAAGGGAGAGTCTGGTGACAATGGTGCCAAGGGTGATTCTGGACCTCCCGGACCTGCTGGAGCCACTGGTGCCCCTGGACCTCAGGTACCCCACTCATTTCACCAACACAAGGCACCATTACCAGTTTGCCCCCAAAAAACAGACATAGCATTTGGGGAGCTAACCCAGAGCAAATGCAGAGATTCATTCATCCATTAGCAGAAACATTGAGTTGGCTAATGTAACAGAAGAAGAGTCCAATCAGGTGTTCACCCGTTTGGCTAGAATGAAGATCAAAAGCCATCCCATGTGGACTCGGCATCATTTTTGAGTATTTTTGAGCCAGAAGTCATCAAGTCATGAAATCTTAACTTAATCTCGTACAGATATTACACAGTCCCAGAAACTGAGTGTGAGTGATTGTGGTATTGTCTATGTCTGCACGGTGGTTACAACTTTGATTTAGAGTTGCTAATTTGCACATTAGAGCTATACACACACAAATTTCTATCAGATAGTTACAAGTAACACTCGTTATACTGGATCATTATCTACACAACTCCTGTTAAGTGATGCAATTTTACATCCACACAGGGACCTGTTGGTGCTACTGGAGCCAAGGGTGCCCGTGGTGCTGCTGGACCTCCCGTAAGTATTGATTTTTAACATACTAACATATTAAACACTGACACATACCAGACTTCTTGCCAGAAGTTGCCATACATGTCAAATCTAGGCTTTCAATCACATGCATCACCACTGTATAATTTCTGAGTTCAGTTTAACCTGATTTGCTTTTACCCCCCATGATAGGGTGCTACTGGATTCCCTGGTGCTGTTGGAAGAGTTGGACCTCCCGGCCCATCTGTAAGTACACTTACACTTACACTAGCAGTACATCAGTCAAAAATACCTTCTCTGCAGTCAATTCCTTTACTGTATGTAGGCAATTCATGAAGTACTGTACCAACAACTGAAATTATAGACGTGTTCTTCACCAGTACCATGAAAATCCTTTCACTTCATAGGGAAACCCTGGCCCAGCTGGACCTCCCGGACCTGGTGGCAAGGAAGGACCCAAGGGTAACCGTGGAGAGACTGGACCTGCTGGTCGCCCTGGTGAACTTGGTGCTGCTGGACCCCCTGGCCCTGCTGGAGAGAAGGGAGCCCCTGGTGGTGATGGACCTACTGTAAGCTCCTCTTGGATGTCATCTTGCTCATCATCTTAGCTCAATCTGTTGTGTTTTGTGTCAGGAAAAAGGCCATTCAAGCAACAAAAGAAAGCCATACTATCTTTGAACTAACTTGTACTCAAGTTTGAAACATACTGAACTGCTGACTACACTCGAACATCTCAGTACTGATGTCTCTGAAATACACATATATGTAAGCCCTTTGCTATTTCTTAAAGTCCTAATTCTTTCTAGGGTATCTTTTTAGAGTATGCATCTGACATGGCAAGTTCTGCCAGTGCTCAAAACACTTGTGTGTCCTCTGTTTTATTCGTTTAGGGAGCCGCTGGTATCCCCGGACCTCAGGGTATTGCTGGAGCCCGTGGTATTGTTGGTCTTCCTGGACAGAGAGGCGAGCGTGGTTTCCCTGGTCTTCCTGGACCAAGTGTAAGTATTTGCCTCCACCAAAAAGCTTGTCAAGCGTAAATACCACTCAGTACGCTAACACAGTAGCTTCTTCCATCTTACCTCTGATGCTAAGAAGATGCTAAGAAGATCATTCTTCAAGATGTCGCCTAGCTTTCCAAATTGTGCTCTTTTCCAACATGTTTTCTTCACTGCTCACTTCTTATTGTATTCTTTAGGGAGAGCCTGGCAAACAGGGATCTGGTGGACCTAGCGGTGAGCGTGGACCTCCTGGCCCCATGGGACCTGCTGGACTTGCTGGAGCACCTGGCGAGGCTGGTCGTGAGGTAAGAATCCTGACTTCAACCAGATAGTGGCTCTAATTCAAGGTAGTTGCCATTGAAAATCTGAGAGGATTTCTTAGTCACTAGCACAATATAACACTATTGACATCAATGATTCACTCTACAAGAGCTGAATGTCCAAACAAAAAAAAAAAAAGTCATCCTCATGTACTGTATGCACTTCTGTGTCTTTCATAGGGTGCCCCTGGACAAGAGGGACCTGCTGGACGTGATGGTGCCCCTGGACAAAAGGTTTGAACATCACTCCTTTGATTACTTTGCCATGTTCAGTTTTGCTCAAGAATCTTTGCTCAAAACCTACCAGAACACCTCACCAGTTCCTCTCTTCTTCCTTAAACTAACTTTTCCCCCATTGCCTGGTTCTTCCATAGGGAGAGCGTGGTGAGACCGGTGTTGCTGGAGCTCCCGGCGCCCCTGGACCCTCTGGTGCTCCTGGACCCGTTGGACCTGCTGGCAAGACTGGTGACCGTGGAGAGTCTGTGAGTGCTCATGAAGCCACGTTTGACTTGCCCTAAGCAGGAGAAAATAACCCATTCCAAGAGACCTGAACTTACTTAACACCTGTTTTCTTTACCCTTCTATGTCCAATTCTAGGGCCCTGCTGGTCCTGCTGGCGCTGCTGGCCCCGCTGGTCCTCGTGGACCTGCTGTAAGTATTTCACCAGGCAAACAGTTTGATTACCCATGATTCAAAGCAATTGAATAGTTGTAGTCATGGTTAGTTCAAGTTGCTGTCTCACCATTTCATTTGGTGAAGACATGAGTGCAACTGGTATATTTTGACCAACACAACTAAAGCAAGACAAGCACACTACAGTTCCATTGACCTACTTCCTGTAAAATGTCTAGAGAGCATCCTTTTTGTTGAAAATGCTGTTGTAGTACAACTGAATTGAACCAACTGGACCTTGTGTATATTACAGGGACCTGCCGGAGCTCGTGGAGACAAGGGAGAGGCTGGTGAGGCTGGAGAGAGAGGCATGAAGGGACACAGAGGATTCACTGGCATGCAGGGACCCCCTGGACCTCCTGTAAGCCTCCATGGAATACTTCACATGCACTGTTCAATATACAACACTTGATAGTTACAGTACACTGGAGCAGACCAGAAACATCTCCAGTTCCTTCCCTAATGCATTGTCATGTCTGGCTAACTCACTGATCTGATACCCCATCCTTCATTTGGGAATCTATTAGCCTCTGGTAGCTAGAGGAGGGAAAACCTCTGTAAAGCTCCACAGACTCTTCAAAAAGTCTGCATTGAAGAAGGTTTTAGGTGACAATATAGTCATCTATGTATGATGTCTCATGACACACCTCAGCATACCCTATCACACACTTAAGCTTATAGATAAGAAGATATGTCACAATGGTGCGCTCTGACTACAGAAAGTAAACTTATTTCTGTGAATAGGGAGCTTCTGGTGATGCCGGACCTGCTGGTGCTTCTGGACCCGCTGGACCAAGGGTATGTATTGCTTGTATGTTGTTAAAGTATGTTTTTAAATTATTATTGTATTTATTAGCAGTACTTTGTGCTTCAAAAGCATCCACTGGTACAGCAAGAGCTTCTGTAATAATGTCAGCTTGATTGAGAAGTCAGGTGCAATTTTATCTTATGTTGATGTCTCTCATCACAACACCCAGGGACCTGCTGGATCTGCTGGTGCTGCTGGTAAGGATGGTATGAGCGGCTTGCCTGGACCCATTGGACCACCTGGACCTCGCGGTCGCACTGGTGAAATTGGACCTGCTGTAAGTCAATGTCACCCACCTCTGCGGTTCACCCCAATAGTCATGACAAGTGGTCACAAGTACCGCTCTAAGCCTTGTACTTTCTTTCTTGTTGTTTAGGGTCCCCCTGGACCTCCCGGACCTCCTGGACCTCCTGGCGCCCCTGGTGGTGGATTTGATCTTGGCTTCATTGCCCAGCCACAGGAGAAGGCTCCCGATCCCTTCCGTTTCCGTGCCGACGATGCCAACGTGATGCGCGACCGTGATCTGGAGGTTGACACCACCCTCAAGTCCCTGAGCCAGCAGATCGAGAGCATCCGCAGCCCAGATGGCACCAGGAAGAACCCAGCCCGCACCTGCCGCGACCTGAAGATGTGCCACCCAGACTGGAAGAGCGGTAGGTCCCTCTCATGTCTAGTTCATTATAAGTAGACTATTTGGCCATACATCAACAATATACCACACCATTTCAGGCATAGAACCCTTACTACTGATAGTATTTCTATCTATCCGTCAGCTCAACAGATGTATCTAAAATAACTTCGCACAATACTTACTTTAAGTCAACTTTAAACTGAAATTTATATTGCCTCATGTTCCCTGACCAGGCGAGTACTGGATCGACCCCGACCAGGGCTGCACTCAGGATGCCATCAAGGTCTACTGCAACATGGAGACTGGCGAGACTTGCGTCTACCCAACTGTGGCCGACATTCCCAAGAAGAACTGGTACACAAGCAAGAACATCAAGGAGAAGAAGCACGTCTGGTTCAGCGAGTCCATGTCCGATGGCTTCCAGGTAGAATCTCTTCCCCATATTGAACCTTCTTCAAAATGTCTGCCTGAATGCTTCATCAGAACACTACTCCTTGCATTATCAAGTGCTAATTTTGCCCTCTTATGCCTTCTCCCAATCAGTTCGAGTATGGTAGCGAGGCATCCAAGCCTGAGGATGTCAACATTCAGCTCACCTTCCTCCGCCTCATGGCCACTGAGGCTTCTCAGAACATCACATACCACTGCAAGAACAGCATTGCCTACATGGATCAGCAGACAGGCAATCTTAAGAAGGCTCTGCTCCTGCAGGGCTCCAATGAGATCGAGGTCAGAGCCGAGGGCAACAGCCGCTTCACATACAGCGTGGTCGAGGACAGCTGCACGGTGAGTGTTTGTGTTCCTTTTTGTGCCATCTTCCTCTTTGTCTCTGTCTGCACATGAATGCGTCTCATCTTCATGTAACCTGTGTGTATGAAGTTGAATAGCTAGCTGAAGTGAAGCTTGTGGTGTCTTTATAATGAATGAAAAAAGAGCCAGTTTTTTTAAAAGATTAGCATTTCCTGTAAAAGATCCAAGATGCGTGAAGTTCTGACTGTTTCTTTCTCCTGTTATCATCGCAGTCGCACACTGGTGCATGGGGCAAGACAGTCATCGACTACAAGACAACGAAAACATCCCGTCTGCCTATTATTGACATCGCTCCTATGGACGTTGGTGCACCCGATCAGGAATTTGGCATTGAAATTGGCCCAGTCTGCTTCTTGTAAAAAAGAAATCTGGACTTGAAATTGTTTGTGTGTGTGTGTGTGTTTTTTCTAGCAGTCATCTCTCTAAATCCTTTTCCTATGCATTAAAAAACCCTCAAGTTTGATTTGGCTGTCAAAATGGTCCACTTGCTTAAAACTACGCTTCTGAAGACAGTGGTCGTGTGTTATCAAGTTTTTTTTTTTTTTTCCTGGGACCACTATTCTATCACCACCTACACCGAGGATACTTTAGAAGACTCATTTGTTTCACTGGCAACAAGAAAATATTTATACTTTTAAAGCGTAAAATCTCCCCCCTGGAATTAAAACATCAGATACAGGTGACTTTTTTTACCACTGCGGAAGGACAATGAAAAGAAAAAACAATGCTTTGTACCATGTTCAGGTGTTAAATAAATATGGAAAACGACTGTTAAGTGTCTTGTTGTTCTACCCTCCAGGACAAGCAACCATCTAAGGAAAATACCATTGTTCTGTCAGGAGTCACATGGCAAGCATCTGTAGAGACAGGGGTTCGACTTCATTTTGAAATCTAATGGCTACCTCAGACAAGAAATCAACTTTACCCAGTATTAGACAACACCAGGGTAGATTTTACACAACGGAAGTATGATTGAATGGAGCAGGCAACAGCTTCGACGGTGCTATAAGAGGCCCTGATAGGTGGATGTATTAGAATTCTGCTTTTTGGAAGTGATGTATTGTTCTCACTCTTGCTTACAGGGCCTTTGGTGCTAAGAAACCACATGATCTTGCTGTTCAGTTGTAACAGATGCAATCTTTTCAAAGTTTGTGCTTAACCTCTACTTGAGCCTTGGTGAGGGGTAAAAAAAAAACTACAGATGTGATGCACACAGTCTTTGTTAGTGTAGAATAAGCAGGTGGATTTGTTGAACCTATTTTGTTTTGTTTTGTTTCAAACGCCTTTTTGACACTTTTTGGTTGTTGTCTTTTGTTTTTGTTTTTCAAGCCCCTTACATGTTGTCCAATTGCCATTGGCAATTACCCCTCTAACCCTTTTGTATTTGTTTTCTTTTGTTTTTGACAAAAGTTTTGGGAAAATGAAAACAGGAACAAACTGAGAAAGTCCAACTATCATGAGAGAAGCAGACACACTATAGGGGGATAAAATCAAGAGGATCTGTACCTATTTTGTATATGTATAATAATTTGAGATGTTTTTAATTATTTTGGATGCTGAAATAAAGCATGTTAAGTGGTCGACCTTATGTTTGTCAGATGTGATCTTGACTTATCCCTTTCACTGCCCAAAGGACTTGAATGAAGCACGGCTTGCACCTGTTACAGTTGTTTTTTGACTGAAAGGAAGATTAAAGAAAATCTCAGAAATAATTGTCAACAATTGTACCTGTTTCTTTGCCCTTCAGTGTTTAAATTCAGTCAACAACATGCTTATATTGCTTGTTTTTATTTTTTTTATTTCTTATTCAGAAAAAAAAACAAATAGAGATAGCTACTGTACAGCAGGCCTACCTTCATCTGGAACATTGGTCCTCTGCAGTGGTTGTATAGAGCTTACCTGTATCAAACGTTTTGTTTTATTCCGTATGACGAGTCTTTCACTCGACCCATGATTTGAAACCTATAATCCTTTGAATATATCCACACTGTAATCCAACAAATGCGGGGGAGAGGTAGTCGTCCATTAGATGTGTATCCATACAAAAGTTTAGTTAACCAATATCCAATCAAGTAGTTCCAGAGAGCAGACTAAATATGTCCACTGTAATTGACGTCACGGGATGTTTAAGAAAATGCTTGTTTTTCCTTCTTTTAGTCGGCAAACTGTCAGTGGTGCCTTAAACTAAATGGCATTAATGTGGTCGGCTTCAAACTATTTTTCCACTTTGTGCAATATTTCATTTTGACTCCAAAACTGAGCTGAATCGAACCTCCAGCGTTCCTCCTCTCCTCTTCTGAAAGTGCTTGGGATACTGTCGTGCTGGGTGCCTCCTCAGGCCTCTAACAAAGAGACCGTTGTCTGCATACCTTCAATGGATTTCTGCATGCAGGGTTTGGTTTCAGAATGTTGGAACCAAAATGATTCGCCCCCTGGTCTTTGCTAATGTGTTGATAATTTTATCACTGAGTATGATGGCTCAAAGCAGTTTGTTGAACTGAGTTTGTGAGTCTCTTCAATCTTAATAATTTGTAGTGCGCGCACGCGCGCGCGCGTGTGTGTGTGTGTGTGTGTGAGAGAGAGAGAGAGAGAGGGAAGGAAAGAGAGTATTTTGGCCTTAAGTTGGACTAATTTGAGGGAGCCATCTAAGAATTTAAATTGATTGCATAAGCCCAGGTTATCTAAATTGATTGCATATCTCATTACAGCTGATTGTTGGTTACATGGCTACTGATTGAACCAGTGGGCTGCAACGTTTTGTCAGATTTTTCTGAATGACAGATGGCGCCATCTTGTGGAGTCTACAATATGTCAAGATTTTTTCCTTCTTTTTTTCCTGGAATGGATCAGAATCAGAATGCCAGCCTAATAATCAGAGCAACACAAAGTGATCGAACTAAATTGCATACAGTCATTACTTATATCTGGTGGTGAGAAAATGGAATTAATTTAAAGGGTGTTCTCACCCACTGCTGATGAGATTTCTCCACAGGTCCTCTGTAAGGTCAAACTGTGGTCCGGGACCAGACTCTCTCACATCATTTCACTTTGTGCCACTTTGCCTGGCCACTGTCAGTTGGCATGGGCTACACTGAGCAGATATTCTTCGTAAACATACTTCTTGTCAAATATTCCTCCACTACAAGTTTAAGTTGCCATGTCAGATTTTTACCAGACTTCGCTGTATATGTGCCCCACTGACATAGAAACTCATGTGTGACCCTTCTGAAATCATGTTCATTACCTTGACAGCCAACACAGGTCTTTGAAACTTTTTTTCTGGTCCCTTCAGATGTATATTGGCATAAATTTAATTAGGCTATGAAGAAAACATTTTGAACAATATGATCTATCTAGCCCTGCAAATGTAATGAAATGAAATTTGTATCTTTGTATACATGTATTTGTCTTTAAATTGTGAAGTGAAAGTCATACTACAGTATAGGCTAATAATCCAAAAATATCAATAGGCTACAGTACAACTACTTGAAAAACATACTTAACTTTGTAAATTTACGAAGTTACCTAGTTCCATCGCTATCAGCCCCTCCTCCGAGGACATGGCCCTTCCTCTGTTAGCTGATTGGTCCGTAGAAAATTCTTTAGAAGCAGACTGCAGCTGCAGTTAGAGGAGCAGAGGTACAGTGTAGGCCTATTACTGTAAGTGGCGCTGGCCTGGCTAAAGAGGGCGCCAAAAACACTGAGGGAAATGTAAGACTGGTCAAAACTGCAGTAAAATCGCAACATATCGGAGTCACTGAAAATGGTAGAAATCTGTGAGAAGCAATTAATGAAATCAAATGAAATTGTCAGCACTCAACAATGGCAAACTGTGACTCACTGCCACTCAAACCTCTGTGAGTGTAATCTTACTGTATCTCATTTTAGTATACATTTACATTTACATTTATGCATTTGGCTGACGCTTTTATCCAAAGCGACTTGCAAACAAGGATAAAACATTCAAGCAACATCACAATTGAGGGAAACTAAGCTAAGAAGTGCTAAAAGGTCAAGTGCAA
>JASCQY010000199.1:28276-38427 GCA_030264315.1 Sardinella tawilis
TTGTATGCCAAAAATTAACATGAAATGCCTTCAGGACCTTAAATAAGCACATTTTTCAAAATCCTGCCTAGTCTACTTAGTTTGGAGATGTTTTTTAAATGATAAAATGCAGACTTAGTGAAGGGAAGGCTAACACAAAAGTGAATTCAACTTTTATCTGTTCCAAGTGGTTGCAAGTGAAATGTAATGATTTCTTACATTCTTTAAAGGTACACCAGACAACATTTGTGCTGTTTCATCTTAATTTACCAGCTTTTTAGTCACTTTATTTATCATCTTGTCAGTCAACATAACTCTTCGAAAATGTTCATCGCTGGTTCTTGTTCTTTGGTTTGCAGATAAACCCAGGTGTATTTTTCAGAATTTACGAGGTTGGTGTTTACAATTTTTTTTTTTTTTTTTTTTTTTTTTTTTTTAATCGGTGACTGTAGAGGGAGCTCTGCTCTGTAGGTGAAAAAAACACAGACTTGCCTGTCTGCTATCCCTTTGAAGCAGGGGTGTCAAACTCATTTTTATCTATATGAGCATTAGGTTTTCCTCAAAGGGCCATCATACCGTACCTCATATACAGTAAATGTCCTCAAAGGGCCATACAATAAGTGACCACAAATAGCCGGGTGACAAAAATGGAGGCTTTCTTGTGTTCTGAACCTCATGAGCACAACTCTAATGTGTCTGTGTTCTGACTCGGTTGAGTTCAGTAGTAACATGTGTAGTGACACTGTGTTGTTAATATTGTTATAATGCAATAATGTTCAAGCAGGCCACACATAACAACACATTTTTTTCAAGGTTTCACATGAAATCTTGTGAAGGGCCACATCAAGCCCCAGGGCCTTATGTATGACATCCATGCTTTAAAGTCTGTCTAGCTGTCAAGGAATGACTCCACATGTATAAACTCTACATCAGGGATGGACAAACTAAGGTCCGGACGACAGGGCCAATTGTGGCCCTTTGCTCTCTTTCAATTGCGACCTGCCATGGAGTCAAAATGTGGCCCGTTGATTACATTGATCTAATATTATATATTTATATCGCACAACATCATACGTGTGACATGTTTGTGGCTTTTTCACTTGAAACTGGTTAAGAATGGGTGCTCTTCGTTTTCATTTACCTTAGAATTTACCTTAGAATTTTCATTATGACGCCACCTCTGCTCTAGATACTCAACACAGCAAGGCCCTTCTTCTATCAGAAACAATTATGTCGGGATTTATGATGACTACACTTGTTATGACTGTTAAGATGGTTATACGGACTACAGCTTAAAGGAGTTATCCAGAATGAATCAAACTGAAGCCCTGTTGTCTGAGGCTGCCGAGTGCTGTTGATAGGTATCAGAAGAACAGCAGTACAGTGTAGACCGAATTCGCGAACTGGCCGCTACCACTAACAGATTAGGGCATATGAAAACGAAACAGACATGCCCTAATCAGTTAGCGTTGGCTGCCGTTTCGGTCTACCATGCATGACAACCTGTGGTTCTCATACCAATCAATAGCACTTAGCAACGTGAAACAACAGGGCCACGTGTTGATTGACTCCGGATAATTCCTTTAAAATATTCATTTTCTTGATCTGGCTGGATCGAGATAAACCATTTCAGTTATATGCATTGCATAAAATCATAGAGCTGTGGTTATAGCTCTGTGGTCAACTGATGATCTTCATGTAAGATCCACTATCTATCAAGCTCTATAAAACCTATAGCCTATCCTTTTGCCTGAAAAGCTAAAAAGTTTTATTCTGTCTCAATCTGCCTGTCATATTCTGAAGCCAGAGGTTGCCCTCTCCTGCCTTGAACTCAGCCTATTGATTGAGGTTTGTGGGATGTGTGATGTGTGATGGGTTTGGCCCTGTAGGGAACAACAGACATGCCAAATCTGGGTCACTGTGATGCAGAGTGTTCACGTGACCACAAGGGAGCTGTTGCTATGGATACCATGCAGCTGTGCAATGTGTGTGTGAGCATGTGTGTCAGGGTGCGTGCATGACAGTCTGTGTGTGTGCGTGTGTGTGTGTTTGGGGCAATCGGGGGATGTGTGTAGAAGCTTGTGTCCATGTGTAGCCTACTACTTAGCTCTGATGAATCTTGGGTGACAACATCCCAAAGGGTTCTCAACACACTGAGATAACTGAAAAGCGGGTACTGTTCCCAGCTGTCTGAATCTCAAAACCACATGTTGGTTCATTTCTAAGAGCACACAAGTTCATTCAAATTCAAAGTTAATTTGAATGTATCTGGTTGGAAATAAAATGTAATTCATCCAAATAAATGCAAGGGAAAGTCTGGGTTATTGATCCTTGCAGCTGCAGATGCTTGAAGTTATGACGCCCTCTATTTGGAAACTGCATTTGTGGCAACAAAAATGGTAGGTCTATATTTTAGCAACTTTCTTGAATAGCCCAACATTAAACTATTTAAAAAACAAACAAACAAAACAAAATGTGTATGTAGCCTAATTGGGCCCACGTCTCATTGGCCATTATGACATTAGGCCCATGCATAGGCCTACCGGTATATATATTTTTATAAACCTAAATAGAGAGAATAGATTAGGCTACATTTCAGTTGGAAGCCCACTGTAGGTACTCGCACCAGAGACCACACTTTCATCTGAAACTCGTGTCATTTCGGCGTGGAACAGTGTCAAAGGCCCGCTGGGGAGAGTGTTAGGCTAAGCCAAGAGGGATCCCACCCTTACTCCGGCAAGAAAAAAAAAAGATAAGTCACATAGGCCTACAGTGTTTGATTTATTTTCGCCTATCTATAAAAGTGCAGAGATTTCTTTTTCTTATGAAACAGCCTATTTTCGATACAATTTAGATTCTGTTGACTTGGCGTAGAACACTGCCCACTGTCGGACTGTGTGTGTTTCTAAGGATTCTCAGGATTTCCCACATGTTACCTCACGAGGTCGCCGACAGTCAACCAGTTAACTTTCCAGTCCCATCGAGCGCCCCGATAACCAGCTCCGGACCACATTTGATATCACGCATGCTATCAAATCTGTACAAATTAAGTGGCCTAAAAGACCGGCCTTGCTATGTCTTCTTTACGAAAGAGATTAGGTCTAAATAGCGTACGTTATTTTTCCTCGTATAAAGTTTTACGTTTTAAGTTTAGTCTTTTTAGTCTTAGTATTGTTTTAAAATCCATTTGGCTAAATTCAATTAGCTGGATTTGCGGAATTTTAATCAAATTTGTATTGTTCCTTTTTGATGAAGGTATTGAAGAACTAGTTGAATATGCGATTGATTAAATGTGAGAGGGGTGTTATAGCCTACACATGTAGTCAAACTCTTGGAGCACATCTAAATGCAATTAATTTTTTTACGTAAAAAAAATATATAATACGTGTATTGTTAGTGTATTGTTTGAAGGGTTAAAGAGACCAGTGATGGCTTATGCCGGAGGTAGGCTAGTGGAAGAGGAGGAGGCAAGGCGCGCACAGGACAGCGAGCGCAGCGAACAGGAGAGGGCAGTCAGTAGCCCAGTGTGCGATCGAGGGGGGAATCGAGAGGGTGAAAACGGGCTGTGGACACAATGGATCCTCAAACTGACGGATTGTAGATAGCGGCAAGACGAACCTTTGATTAATGCTTGGAGAAAAAGGTAACATGAAGGAATTGTGTTAAAATGAAATGTGTCACTATTCACTGTTATTTTTTCTTTCTTGGTTTTGACACGAAAGGGAACTGTTATATGGACAGCAGAAGATGCAGGAAGCGACGTAGCTGACTCTAGGCATCAGGCAGCTGAAAAGCGAGGCCCTTCTTATCCGCAAGGTCCTAGTGCTGGTAAATGACATCCACAGAAGGTGTTGTTGACGCGGTCGTGTTGTTGTAGTGGAGTGAACAAATAAACAATTTAGTTTCTTCAGATGTGTATCCGATCGATCCAACAAAAGGTATTCTTGCTTTTTCTAACACTGCTTTTTGTTACGCCTTTGGATACAGTCTGGGACTAGCACGAGACTCGCTCATAACAAAGCCTGCAGATAACGCATATGTTAGTTCAAGGGCTCCTGCATAAACCGCTAGACTCAAATGCATCGCATTTATTGCGTGCTTTGTTTATGCCTGCCCTAATACATGATTTCTTCCTAAAGTCTTGGCTTCAGCGACTCCGTGGTTGTATTTATGGTGTTTTATGTCAACTTTGTGTCCTCTAAAATAAATGACGCCGGATCATTAAATGCTGCCCAAAACCTCATGTCTTCCATGAATAGAATGTGCTTGAATTATGCTATGCTAAACATTATATGAAGAAAGTGATGTGGTGATCTTCAGACTTGTTTAACGATTTTGTAAAAGAAATTGTGACAGTAGCCTAATCTGACATTAAGGTGTTTTTCTAATGCAACAATAGGCTCTACAGCGACAAGGCTATATTGGAAAGAAATAATGATAGGCTATTTGCCGGCAGGCTGTGTTACATATTACGTTCGCCCACAAGCTGCATGTAAAAAACATGTCATAACATCGGTATGAACTTAAGATGCTATCTACTTATTTTTGTACAGTTTGAGGAAATGTCTGCAATGCAACCTACCCTCCTTGAAGAATCACTATAAAATAGCTTTTTGTGTTTATGTTCTTTGAGAAAATAGATGCAGTAGCCTATACCATCAGCATAGTCATACAGACACTCCTGAAGATAGGAAAGTCCATACCTGTCTTGCTTAATGAAACAGATTACCAGCTGTACCACATGTTCATGTTTATTTCAGGTGTGGTCTCTAACCTTTGTGTGTTTTACTGCGCTGCAGTTCACAGTCAAAAGATCTGACTGGAGAAATAATCAAACCTAGCCCATTTATTTCTGTGTATTAATGAATGTCCTTAAATGACTCACACTCTGTCCTGTCTGTCCGTCCCCCTCTCTGTGCAGCAGTGTTGTCTGTTTCCTCCATACTGCTGTTGCTCAGAGGGAGAAGCAAAGGGGGGTGGCTATGACGTTTCAGCTCAGACACAGCAACGTGTGATCAACCATGATGAAGACAGAACCCCCGTCTGCAGCTAGCGCTTCTGCTAGCACCTCTCTCCGGAGCGCCTCCCCGCACAGGAACGCCTACGAGGCGGGCATGCAAGCGCTCAAGCAGGCCACGGACACCCTCAACAGTGCCGCCAATGGCGACGAGGCCAGGGAGAGCAAGCCACGGCCCACGGGTCGAGGACGGCGCCAATACGGTTCCAATGTGCACCGCATCAAGAACATGTTCATGCAAATGGGTACCTCCCCAGGTGAGGAGGAGGACCCGTCCAAAGTCACTGACCAGGTGCGCCTGTCCATACCCCGAGCCAGCAGTCTGACCGACAACATGGACCAAGGTGCCAGTCAAGGTTCGCTCAAGGCGGGCTCCAGCAGCGTCTCAGACCGCGTGAGTCGCTTCGATGGCAAGGTGGACGGGAGCGTGCCGCGCGGCGCGCCAGCCGGCTACTCCAAGCTGCAGGAGATGAAGAAGATCTTCGAGCAGCGGCAGCTGCAGGAGAAGCAGGTAGCCACCAACCGGATCCTGCTGAAGAAAGAACGTGCCTCAGGCTTCCAGGACGGGCGCCTGGATGTCGTGGTCCGCTTCAACGGCAGCACCGAGTCCCTGGACAGTCTGGAGCCGACGGCAGCCAGCGGGGGTCCGACTGAGGCCGTGTCGCCGACGGTCAGTCAGCTGAGTGCCGTGTTCGAGCGAGCCGAGCTCCGCAACACCGTTCACCGATCCTCCCCCTCCTCCGTCTCTCCGCTGTCCTCACGAGGGGTCAGCCCTATCGCGGGCAAGCCGGCTCCCCCTCCACCTCCCAGCTCCAAAATCGCGGCCAAGAAGGTGCGGATATGCCCCCCATCAGACGCACAGCAGGAGGAAAAGGGGGCTCCAGTGACAGAGCGGGACACCGCACCAGGGAGCCCCAGAAACAAAGCCCAGGTCCCTGCAGAGAGGGCCGGCTCGCAGGGTCCTCAGCCGGGAGCAGCCCACAGCTTTGCCAAAACAGAACCTCACAAAGACGCCCAGGACCGACCTGGGCAGGAAGCGGGCGTCCGAGGAACGGAGCCCGAGAGGACCACTAAATCCGGGGAGCCGGGAGATGCGGGCACCCTGGAGGTGGGAAGCAGACTGGTCCAGGCCGAGGTGCATGCCTCTCTAGAGAACGGCGAGGCCCCGGGGGCCCCTCAGGTGAGGGTCACGGAGGACGGAGTGGAGAGGCCGGCCATGGGACTGATGGACGAGGAGGACGAAGAGTCCCGGAGGGAGGATTACTCGGAGGGCGACCTGGTGGACATCAGTGCCTACAGCGGTGTCGGCGACGACTCGGGAGGCAGCCAGCTTGACGAGGATGAGGAGGTGGACGACGACGAGCCCTTCGAGCCTGAGTCCAGCTGCTCTGAGATCGCTGGCCTCCCGATTGAGGAGGAGCCGCCGTCGAACCGCAAGATCCGCTTCAGCGTCAATCCAATCAAGGTGAGTTAAAAACACCAACAGCTGTATTGCAGCCATGTTAGATACAGTCAGGACATAACTGAAAACACCTTGTTGGAAAAGGTGACTAATTTCATGTGTTGCCTGTCTTAGTTACTGTTGTCTTAGAGGCTTATGACTTACTGTTAAAGGTGTGTGATGGTTGTGATCCTGCACTGCACAGCAATCCTGTCGGCTTCAAGTTGAGGTCAGAGAAGGGACAGAGACCAATGTGATGTCAAAGCAGGTGGACATGCCTGTGCATGTGAAACACTTACAAATCAGGACAAGTATGGTCTGACAGAGATGCTGATTCTGGCCACAATCTGGTTGTCAGTGTGAACCTGGACATAGTATAGGCCTGCAATGGCAGTAGATCTTTAGACGAAACTTTAAGTTTCTCACTCTCCAGATTGAGCCATCATCAGCATTCATAAGTGCTTTTCTACCAGATAGTACTGAATAGTTTAGAATGTCTTGGTTTCATTGGGACTTTGTGCATTATACCATGCAAGATGTGGTGGCGTATCTAATCCCACTCAAGAATGTACCTTTACTCATTTAAATGTTGTAAAAGGTAAATAAGCTGTTTTGTTATACGTCTAAAACTCAGTCACTCACAGTGTCTCACATGACATCAATACATTCATTTAAACTCGCACAAACAAGACGGTGGTATTTCATCACTATGGTTACTCAGTCCCTTAGCCAACGTCTGGGTGGCAAACATGTGATGCTTGCAACACCAGTGGCTTTGAAAAGTGATGATATAGTGCATGACCAATTCTTGTAAATGTCACTGTGTAAACATTAGCAAGATGTTTTTTTTTTTAAATCTGTTGACGTAATTGAAATAAAAGACAGAAACTATGAAATCCCATGTTATGATATCTGCGATGTGGCTGTGGTAGGCTAACAGTCAGCTATCTCATCTCCACTATGCAAAGGAACGGTGTCTGATGGTGAACTCATCCGGTCTATTTTAAAAAAGGCAATGGCGTCGATAACGATGACTTGTGGCCCTTTTCATGTGTCAGTCGAGTGGCTGTGATCTCTCTGACCTAAACAGTTCTTGTGGATTGTGACTCTGGCCATGCAGTCCAACGTCCTCTCTGAGGACCACTGGCTGCCTGGACGAGCACTTTACAGCAGTAGCAGCAGCAGCAGGGACGCAGTCGCTTGTGAAACTTGCAGTGACACGTCATGATTTTGCTGTCACCGAGATGCAGTTCCCTCTTAGTGCCCCTGCCTTGGCAGCAGTTTAGTGACCGTAAAAGCTGTTGAGTAAGACATCTGAAAAATGGCCCCGTGGTTTTCTTTCTTTTTTTTTTTTTTTTTTTTGCTCGGTTTTTAACTACCTGCTGTAAGTTCCAGTTACTTATGTAATCATAGTTGCTCCACCTGTGAATAACTCGCCTCAGCAGATTCGTGCCAAGATGGAAATAGTTGCAGGCGATGAGAGTTTGCAGTGCAGAGGTGTTTCAACAGCTTACAGAGTGATGGTGTCAGTGGGTTTCGGTGTCTCATTTGAAATGACCCCTAGTGTTATTTTCTCTCCTCTGTTGTAGTGCATTTTGCTCCGATAGCAGAACAGTGTGCTATCTGTTTTTGGACATAGCTCATGCACGCTCTTTAAAAGGGGTATATTACAAGATACCCCCTTAATCCAAATTTAGATATTTTCTCCATCCAAAGTGAACCTTGGGTGAGATCCAGACAAGGCTCATTCACCCAGCTTCCATTCCTTTTTGCTAAATCCAAGCATATACTTTAGCTGCACTCATGCATATTGCACAATGTTGTTGTCCCGTCTTGTCGTCTACCAAGGGATGATGGTTGCCCATGTGCACCATGTGCACCATGCACCAGCACCTCCTGACATAACCGAACGAGGTAAACAATAGAGACTGCACTGTGCCTACAGATCACTCGTTCCACTCCAAAAAAGAAAGCGAGTGAGCGAGAGAGAGAGAGAGAGAGAGAGAGAGATGAAGGAAAGGGCAGGAGAGAGACAAGCGCTGGCATTGTGTCTGAGTCACTGGGGTGTCTCCTCCAAGGCCCTCTGGAGTCTTTGAGGCTTTTGAGCAGCGTGGCCTTGGCCTGGCGGCTGCTGCCGCCACTGCCGCCGCTTCGCTTGTTCCTCCCCTCCGCCCTTTCGGCTCCGTGAATGGCCGCAGTGTTCGGTTTGGGGGAATCAGGGAAAATAATGTGCATGAATTTAAATGAATTTTGATGCTGAGAAAAAAGGAATTGCAGTTAGAAGCCGCATTGTGAGAGAAGGGATGCTGAACAGCCTGATGTTATGGATGGAGAGGGTCAGAGTGTAGAAGTGCAGAAAAGAGATTATTATTTATTCATTTTTGCAGATACAACATATAACTTTTTCGTCAAGTATGAGTGTATGAAGCCTATCATTTTGGGTAGTGTTGTTGTGGCAGAGTCTTGCTCTTTCTATTACACCAGAAACAGTGCATGATGAGTGGTTTCAAAGCCTTTGCAGTAGCCTGCAAAACAGTAGCTGTGACTCTAAAAACTGGATCCAGATCTGAGATCCACCCATGAGTTGGATGGTGGAGTGAGGACCTCTGCTGTGTGATAACTTGCCTTCACCTTGTGATGTCTTTGGAGTTCCTGTTCTCTCTGCAGCATGTCGTGAAATATGGGTTGCCCGTTTTATCTACGGTCTCTGACCGCATGGAAGCGAGCAACTCGAGCAGCCATCTGCCAACCAGGATGTTATTTTGTCCTTGTGCTTTTGACGCAAACACAGTTCAGTAAGCATAGACTAAACGCTCTTCCCATGTAACCAAAACACACAGATACCGAGAGGAAGTAGTTAATCCCCTATTTAATGTGGGCTTAAAGTATTCTTAAACCTTAGAAGAATCACATCTAGAGGTACATATCCAAAAGAAATGTTTATGGACTATCACCATAAAATGACAGGGAGGCTACTTTTGAACACCGTGTGAACACCACCGGGGCTGTTCAAGGGTGCTTATGAGAACAGCAGCTACAGTTATTGTACTGTAGTTATAAGAGCATAGAAGAGATAGGAGCCAATGGAAAAAGAGGTCTTAGTGTACCCTTTCCCCATATACAGTACTGTAACATTTGTGTGCTGTGACTCATCGGTCAGTACTGTGTGTGTGTGTGTGTGTATGTGTGTGTGTGCAGGGAGTTTGTGACTTTAGAATAACGTCACTGGCCCCAGGGTCTGTGCCCCTGTGCTGTATGTTGTAGGCCTACGTGTTAGTATCGCATCCATGGGCAGCATTCCCTCAGCTGGTCCAACTGGTTCAGACCAGTTGTTAAAGTGCTCTGTTTGCTCTGCTTATGATGTTTCTCTCACAACACTGGTGAAGAAACAGACAGATGTCTCAACCCCAGTGTCAACAGAACATCTTCGGAGGTCCAGCTGGTGAGATTGTATCTGGATAAAGAAGCAGAAAAGCATTATGTGTGTGGACAGAAATTACACACACAAACACACGCAAATATTTACACACGTATTATATATATTCATATGTAATTTACACTCTCCATAAGGACTATGAGTATGTATGTATAATGTATGGACTGAAAGAAGCCTCTGACATTCAGTGCAGTACAATCATAGCCTGACAAGCCAGACTTAAAAAAACTTCTTTCCATTCGTATTTTAAGTCTGGGTACACAATGGCTTCAAACGAT
>JASCQY010000199.1:38690-54208 GCA_030264315.1 Sardinella tawilis
CTGTATTAGCGAATGAGGGCTCGACTTTGGTCTGCATAAAGGGGGATTTTGCCCCCCTCCCCTTGCAAAAATGGAACACGGAATTTAACGGACGTTGGTTCCTCTTGCTTTTACCCTCTCTGGAACAATTCATCAAGTATGCGAACCAATGTACAGTATGCTTCAATGGGGTTCGATAAGACCCTATTAGCAAAAGATTTGCACATACAGTACATGTAAAGCGATATTATACACAGCAACATAGTTGGCTTTGGATAAATCAGTGAGAGCTTAGGTTTAATCCAAGGCTAGCATAAATGTTGCAATGTTTTTTTTCTGTTTGCAATGATGACTCAAGTATTCCCTGGTACACATTTTACTCAAACTGCATTGTTTGATTAAATGTCTTGCATGAAATAATCAAAGCTGCCTTTCTTTTGGAGGACCACTTCTACAGTCTTCAGCTCAAAGCATTTGAATCCCAGTGCTCTTGATTGCGGCTGACTTTTGGTCTAGACTGTGTCGCAAACACTGGGGCAGGTTGAGGACGGTGGCTGGCTCAGACTGTTGGCATGGTAACGTCGCCTGGGGTGACGCACCGTGTTTAAGCTTTGTGACATCACAGAGGGTTTGATCTGGGCTGGTTAGTGTCGTAGAGAGGAGTACTGATAAAAGGTCAGCTCACCCGACTTGTGCCCTCAGTGGGCAGAGAGAGACTGCTGCCCTCCACACTCATTACCATGAGCACTGTCTTCTGCCCTGTCTCCTACTTTTATCTATCTAATCTGCTTTACTATCTCTCTCTCTCTCTCTCTCTCTCTCTCTCTCTCTCTCTCTCTCTTTCTCCATTACTGTTCTGGCTCTCTCTTTGTGGCTCTTTGCCCTGTCTCCTCTCTCTCTCTCTCTTGCTCTCTCTCTCCACCCCCACATCTCTTTCCACCCATTCTCTCATTCCCCTTATCTCTCTCCCTCTCCCCCCTCCTTCAGTTGGTCCCAGATTCCTGCACCCTGCTTGTCTGTCTGATCTGTCAGATTTATGTGTGATCTGTAAACAGTCAGGGGATTACAGCGTCTTCCCCAGATAAAACCTGCCTCTGGCCACTGAGAGACCCACTGCACTCTACTTTTGAGGGCACAGATACACACACAGACGTGCGTGTGTGTGTGTGTGTGTGTGTGTGTGAGTGTGTATACATGTGTGTGAGTGTGTATACATGTGTGCTATGAAAGTGTTTTATGGAAAGTTCTGTGCATCGACTGCGCATTTTGTGTGTGTGTGTGTGTGTGTGTGTATGTGTTTGTGTGTGTGTGGATATGTGTGTTTGTGCATGACCCTGTTATTAAATGCTTCCTGGTCCCAGACAGACTTGGGCGGCCCCTCTTATCCCCAGAAAGGAAGGAAGTTCTCCAACAGTGGCATGTGTGGAGAGGGGGGGGGTTGGTGGCGGGGCTGATGGTGGACAGGGTGGGCCCTGGGTGTTGGCATGGTTTGCGGTTTTGTCTGGAAAATCTAGAGAAGAGAGGAACTAGAAGTGAAAGCCTGAGAATGGAAACCCACAAACTGGCTTAAAAGTATTAAGTCAACTTGAAAAAATGATGCGGACAGTGTTGGGAGTCCTACAGACACATAACAGAGCATTTAATAGTGACGCCCGCTGCTTTACAATTTTTCCTTTTTTGCCTTCCTTCCTGAATGACGTACTCAGAAATCAATTTAATCACACAGTTTGTGAGCCTTTTTAGCTAGCAGTTAGCAACTTCCATGGAAATAGAAGTTTGGAAACATTCTGACCAAATCTGGACTTGATCCATGTTGTAAGAGCAAGAACTCTAGATGGTGACTGGGGTGAGGATAAGGTAATCTCCTCAAGGCAGGCCCAACCTCCGATCCTCCCCAACCTCCCTTGGACAGGGATAGAGGGAGAGACAGAGGGACAGAGAGGAGGAGAAGAGAGAAGGAGGGAGGGAGGGAGGGAGGGAGGAGAGATGGGGACAGCTTGAGCTAACATGTGGCATGGGCAATATCAAGACATCTGGTCCACCACAGGGTGCTGTAAGACGTCCGTGTGATTGGTTCAGGACTCTTTGGAGGAGAGACTCAGCCTGCCCCCCCCTGCAGTATGTAGCCCAGCACCAGAGGAAGAGTTGTCATTGTTACCATCAGCCACCACAAAAAAAAAACACACTACAGAAATCCCTCCGATTCATTAAAGTGTACTTATAGTGTTTTCGGCTTCATCTACGTTGACCCCACAAATTCCTTTAGTGTTTACTGCAGTAGAAACTTATTCTCAATCTGTTGGAATGCAGCCGTCAAAGAATAGCAAAGAAAAAAAAAAAAAAAACTGCCTTAATCTATGCATAGATCAACTCACTGTTCCCTTCACAAATCCCTTAAAAGGGCTTGTGTGTTACTGTGATCCCATCATGTTTTAAAGGCCGACAACAGAGGATCTGGAAGCCATCTTGTAAGGGATTGTTACTTGTTAAAGATTGTTTGCTTTTGTCACCTCAGATGCAGAATGAAGAATGACCCTTGTTGCCTTAATCATTGCCTTGAAGTTTTTTCTTTCCCCTTTTCATGTTAATTTGTTTGCTTTCCATCACCCAAAAGAGGAGGTGCCTTTCTTTCTGAAATATTCAGGATATGGTTTGCGGCTCCAAATTAGTAGGTATGGCAGAAGCGTAGGATATTTACTGGAATTCTCCGTCAGCGTTTTGTTTGTGCATTTTTGAATGTACAACAACAAAACAATAAAGCTCTGGTGCACAGATTCTGTCTAGAATATCACCAACACACTGAGGCAGCAGATGTCTCTATGATAAAATCATAAACATTCTCTTTCTGCAGGAGTGACAGAGAAAGAGAGAGAGAGAGAGAGAGAGAGAGAGAGAGGGAGGCGAGATCTGCTCCATTTGGGCAGCTATTTGTGTGACTCAGGCATCTTGAGCGGTCACTGGCCAGCGGGCGGCCTAAAACACAGCCTCCTTTGAGTCGGCCCCACACACGCACACACACACACACACACACACACACACACACTCGCTCACTAGCTAGTTCGGTCTCTGCTCATGATTTAACTGTTGTGGCATGAGCCGTAACTGAGGTCAGCAAGCGCTGCTTATTTCAGAGATATCGCACAGGGTCCCCCTTTCATTGAAGATGTCATCGAGAGCAAAAAAGCTCATAACTCAAGATACTGTAATTGGGCAGCCTTCAGTGACCCAAATTTAGAGTAGACACAAAGATGTGATTTATGACCCCGACGCTCTGCAAATATGTCTGAATTGCATGGCAATGATGTTGTTTGATTGAGTCTAAGAGCCAGGAGCTTCACTCTCAGAAGTATTAGCTGTGATGCTATCGTGTTTGGGTTTAGCAGCTGTTTTCCTTTGTGGTCCCAGTTAACCAGATTAGCTTCGTACCTGAGCATAAAAATAGCATGGTGGCGCTTCTCACTTTCCCAGCATGCCTTGCTCCGTGCTTAGCCTGTGTTTGTCCTGGAGTATCAGGGCCCTGGCCTGCTTCACAGCAGGGGGGGGGGAAGTCTCTCACTCCTCCAGGCCACATAGTCATTCAAGCAGCATTCAAATCAGCCTGTGTGCGCACATGTGCTATGTGTGCATGTCTGCATGTACATGTATTAGGGTGTGAGTCTCTCTCTCTCTCTCTCTCTCTCTCTCTCTCTCTCTCTCTCTGTGTGTGTGTGTGTGTGTGTATTTATTTCTGGGCGAGGAGACAACCTATCTCTCCAAAGCTATGGCCTCTCTGCAGTGCCACTGTTGCTACTGATCACTATCAGCTGCATTTCCCTCCATTCACCTCAAAAGGCTTTAAAGGGCCAGCAGCCTCTTTTAACTCCTCGCACCCTTGAGCAGTCTCCAGCTGTAAGTCTTGGGAGCTGTGTACACTCCCTGACTCTAGTTAACAGGGCATAAATCTGGACCCTCCGCTGAGCTTCCTCTGTGGCTCTCAATCAATAGGGGAAACGGTTCAGATCTTAAAATGGAGACTTTTCTACAGCTTAAACAATACCGTACAAATGTCAGCAGGATGCTTTTTTTTTAAAGGCTGACATTTAGAACTTAGCCTAAAGGAAGAAGCTCTATTTACCAATATTTGCATAGAAGTCACTCTGATCTCATTGGCTTAAAGCGCTTGGTTTCCAGAATGACGCTGAGCTTGGAGACATGTACTGCAGCACCTGGGGTTCCATATGACCACTTAAGGAAAGTGGTGGATGGTAACTTCACACAAACATGCCTACATTACATGGCTACAAATATTACTGCAGTACTCATGCAGCAAGTTATCCAAAGCATTTTAAACAATTAGAAGCAAGGAGAGCAAATTCTACATTTGTATCAAATACATACAGTTGGTGCATAAATTTCGATATGGAACAGCATTATCTGATGGTGGTCCGGTTGGACTGGAAGAATCCTAAAGATAAAATGTGTGCAAATGTCTTCAGTGATATCAGCTGATAATTCATGATAATTGAAGTCAATACCTGACCAGCTAAAGAGATAAATTATTGTAACATCAATTGTAAATTTTGAGTGAGAGTGTGTGGGGGGGCATGCATTGTATACAATTAACGAGATGCATTATATGTTGTTTTGATAATGTAGAAGCGTAACATAAGGCTTCAACACAGTGAATGCCATTAACTTTGATTCAAAAAACCCATCTTGGTGTGGTGGTACTTTTTCACCATGCCTGGCAATCCAGAGCCCTACTGTTGCTCTTGGAGGACTATAATGGGAGAGACCACTGAGACTTGTTACCTCACACCATCCATGCAGTCTTTTTAAAGATCAGCCCACAGGGGGAGAAAGTGGAGGCTTTGCAGGGGAAGTGATGCAAGTCAGATGCTTCAAACGCTTCCCTAGATATTACAGCACTTCCTCCGCCCACACACTGGGTGCCATGAGGGAAGGAGGGTGCTCAGGATGTCAGGTAGCTATCTATCTAGCTCCGGTTATCACATTCAGTGGAATGACATAACTCAGCATTGAGTATGTTCAGCTAGTTCACTGTTAGAAAATAAGGATAGTTTGAAGGGTTAGCATATTAATGCCAAAAGCAAGGCAGTATTGGTGCCAACAACTTTATCCCCCATTGGTGTGTTGCAGACATGCAGCATAATGACTCAATCACTGGTTACTGTGGTCATTGGTCATGTGGAGGTTGGTCTTCCATGTCTTGGTGCAAGAAGTGAGCACCATGAAAGACACAGGATTGACCATCAGAAAGAATACCAGTGACCATCGGTCCCATCGGTCTACATGGGAGATGCCCAGTAGTGAGAGGGGAAACTGGAGAACATGTTTAGTGTTTTGCAGAGACCCAGACACAGACTTGATCAATCCAGGACAGCAATCGTCTGCCCCCCCCCCCCCCCTAATCCTTTTCCAACCTGATCCTTTGAACACAGACATTAATCAACTCAGTAATGTCCATGCCCATACACAACACAACATAAAATGGGATTGTGCCCCTGTTACCTGTGCAGGGATTTCCAGTGGCCTAGAATGTTCCCATTTGCTCATAGCACGAGGTTCACAACGGAAAATGCTGGAGAGATGGTCTGTTGCCGTAATAATCCAACCCCTGCTTATGAAAGCAGAGAAACCCTGTTCAGGGTTTGCCAGTGGAACAAATGAGAGGGACTGGATGACTTAAGTGATTGTGCAAGAGAAGAGTCCTCTCTCCCTCTCTCTCTCTCTCCCTCTCTCTCTCTCTCTCTCTCTCTCTCTCTCTCTCTCTTCCATTCACTCTCTCTCCTTTTATTTTTGCTCCGTTTTCCTCTTTCACAACCCACATGTGCTGTGCTGTTTCCAGTCTGGCACGAGGCTTGGGAAGGCCATTGCCCTGCAGGCGAGGAAGGAGTCCATGCTGCATAAGCAACACATTCAAAGTGTGCTCCATTAATACAAAGTGTTTCACTGGAGAGCTTCCAAACCACTTTTGATCATCATGCTGGATATGTAAAATAAATGAATTCCACCATCATAAATCTAAAATTCTCTCAGGTGTGTACTATGAAGTACCGCACAGTTCCAAGCCTTCATTTTAATTATCAGTTTACTGCCAGTTGGATTAAAATGGCATTACTGTAACATTTTTAACTCACTATAGTTTCCCATCTCTTTGGATGTTTGCATCTTCTATTTCACTGTGATGGTCTGAGGGCTGTATAGCAGCAGGTAAGGGAGACTGTGATCTGGGAGTGGTGGACCTGACCAGGTACTTATGCACTGAGAGATTGGGGCTATTCTGAGCTCACTCTGGGCAGCATGGCTGTGATGGATGACGGGATCCACCTCTGCATAGTTGGAAAAACCATGTGAGAGAAATAGTGTCAGTGTGTGCATTAGTGTGAAAGATTGTGTCTGTGTGTGTGTGTGTGCATAGATTGAGGGATAGTGTGTATTTGTGTTTGTGTTAGAGACTTTTAAGGTCAGGGAATGATAAACTGCAGCACGGGGAAAAACCTTCACATTCTGCACGGTCTCAACTCACTCACGGACAGATGCACCGTCTCTGAAAATCAACAAAGATCTGCCACATTGCCTGTATGTTTGGTCCCATAGTACATTATATCCCAACTCTTATCCAAACTGTTAAAAATGTGTTTTATTAGCATTTTATCGTTCTGTACACGGAACTTCGTGGTGTTTGGATGTCAGTTGAGCGTACTTAACACTGGCTGCTGCTGAGGGTTTCATCGATTTGTACTCGACGTTTTTCCACCGTTACTACACCCTGACATTTCAGTAATTACACACTGAATTGATTCAGTCAGGCTGTCAGAAAGTGCAGGCATCAGGTCCAAGTTAGTGGGACCATCCTCCATGTTGGTAATGATTAGTTCCATTAAAAAAAAAAAAAAAAAAACGTAAGAGGGGTGTGACACTGATGGTGTGAGCATTTAGTGTAAGGCTTTGAAAACAATGGATGACCTGAAGTGAGATGTGCAGTCATGTTGACATGTTTTGAAGATAAATATGATATGTTATTGAGTTGAGCAGAAAGCGCGGAGTGCCTTTTTTACCGTCACTGTTGATCAGAAGCATTAGTCATTATGTGCACTTAAGGTTAGAGATGGCTGCAGGAGAACAGTGTTTGTGCCAGAGAGTGGGCAGGCAAACTATGATGATACACATGTCATCAGATATAGACCGTTTCAGGTTCTAGTTCCACTGCTGGTCCCCCAGAACTTCCTGTTTAACATTCCATATGTTATGTTAATGTAACAGGAAGTAGTTAGGGACCAAGATAGAATGTTCAAGTATTGTTTTTGTCCATCTATAGAGCTAGAAGCTGAAATGGTCTATAACAATAACGTATAGCTTGGTTTCTATATGATGTACTGTAAACTCATATCCATATGATTATGTCTAAGTTATACACAATCATTTCACCAATTGCTACACAAAATCTAATCCTAAGCAGCGGCTCTAAACTTGATCTCCAGTGCAAGGCAAGCAGTGCATTATGCTAATCAATACATTAAAGGCATGTATATGTGATATATTCTGATATGTGATCATATGTGAAAGAAAAATACCCTCAACCAGGTTGCTCACAGCATATAGTTGTTATTATGACCTGCTCTCCTTTGTCACAGCATGTTTCCATTCACTGTAACTAACTGTGAAGCCATGTGATCTGGCCAGCCAAGCCCTGTCTGGCCCGGCCTGCCTGCCCCCTCCCTGCGCCAGATCTGGGCCGGGTCCCCCTAGTGCCCCCGCCGTGGGGTCTTCCCACTTTCACTTGATGAGCCTGTTAAAGGCTTGGCGGGCCCCAGTGCTCCCGGTTAGAGCCGTGGCGCGCGGAGGCGGTCGGCATGCCTCCCAGAGCCAGCCATCATGGAGCACCCGTGGTAATTGGATTAGCACAAGGGCTTTATCCAATCAGGGCAACTGTCAAATCTGCGCTCGTGAGAGGCAATGTTGGAGGCTGACTTCAATTGTGAAGCCCCAACAATGCCTTTCTCGAACCCCCCCCCCCCAAACACACACACACACACACACACACACACACTACCACCAGCACCTCATCCCCCAATCCAGACCCTCTGGCACATTGATTGTAGTGCCATCGCGGAGCCCTTTGGCGGGCTAAAGCCTAAAAATAGTCTGGCTATTTGGGCGGGGGAGGTCAGTTTATGAATGGAAATTTGGTTAAGACTGGTTGAAACGCTCACACGAGTAAATTATGGTTTGAGTCTGAGCTGTACCCTTAAGTGTTATTTTGGGTCAGGACCAAATGTCAAAGAGCATTTTCTTCGCTATTTGGATGTTTGTTTGTGTTTGTTTTCATTAGGGCTCAGTCAACTGGAAAGTAATGGCAGTCTGTTTATTTTTTTTCCCAGAGCGTTTTTTAATGCCTGCTGTTTGCAATGCCACATTCCTTATGTGGTGAAAATCTGTCACGGGTATCTTAAATGAGAGAGCAGTCGAAGGGAACGCGCAGCTGTTGGTATCTGCGGCAGGTCAGGGCCAGATTAATTACACACGGTCTGTGCCATATCAGCGCCAGATTCCTTCAGCCACTAACTGTTCCATATCTGAGGCAGCTTTGCTATATGTTCAACTGGTAAGAGGGAATCTGGAGTTACGTTGCGTTAAGCTCACCAGTGAGGCTTGGGCTCTAAGCCTCGCTCTGAATAAACAGTCTGCTGTCACTGAGCACAGCTAATGCCGGCGGCGGGTGACAAACAGCGAAGCAGGCAGTTGGTCATGGCCTCTGTGACCTCGAGTGCACTGGCGGGCGGGCTGGGTGCTGTCTGGAAGCGGGTCGTCCTGGTTCATCCTGGATCTGACCCGCACTAGGCCCAGATCCGACAGCAGTATCATGCTTGATCAGGGCTAACACTGTCCCAGAGTCAGTACCTACAATATACCAATACGCTGTTTGCCTCAAGTGCCTTGGCTTTGCTACCTGACTGGTTTCTGGTCAATTTATCTAACATTCAACAGGAAGTGTGTGTGTGTGTGTGTGTGTGTGTGTGTGTGTGTGTGTGTTTGTGAGGTGAAGTGCCCGTGACGGCGTGGGCTCAAGCGGGGCACCCGAGGCAGACGGGCAGCAGCCCTGAGCACGCCCGTCACAGTCACACAGGATTGCAGCATGCCCAATCACTTACGAGTCGCAGGACAGCTTCAAAAAGCTACATGGGCGCGCGTGCACACACACACACACACACACACTTTCTTTTTCATTCCTGGGCTGTAGGCGTCACGGCCTAAACGTGCCTCCAGGCACTGTCTCTTCTCCCCGTTAGCCGTCCCTGAGAGAAGACATTTTGCATTCAGCCTCTCAAAATCTCCAACAGACCAAGAGTATAACAGACCTCAAAATGCATCCCATTCTCAACCAAACAACAGGTTTCAAGGTCTGCTCTAAGTATATTTTGAGCTCCCTCTTCAGTGAAAATCTGCTAACACATCATTAGCATAGACAGGTTCTCTCACTGGCTCTGGGATGCCAGTTTGTTAATGCATGCAAGATGAGGCTCTCGGCTTCTTTGCCCAGTTCAGTCTCACTCAAAGCCATGATGGATATGTCGTTGAATAGCCAAGGGCACGGATCAAAGTCTATAGCATCAGTCTGCCATCTTGCTCTTCATATAATGCACCTTACAGCTTTCATTCTTCTGGCTTAGACTTCACAGCGAGTCTAGGGCGGCTTTTGAAAAGTAAATTGAAACTAATTTTGGAGGTTTTGAGAACGAGAAAAGCAGTTTCAGGTTTGTAATGGCTATAACACACATTCAGGGTTTCTAAGCAGACAGACGTAGCTGGTATTCTGCCTGCCCCATTTAAAGCACAGCAATAGAGCAGAGGAGGCATCTGTGTGGTGCTTTGGAGGGAAAATTTAGTGGCTGTGAAAACGCATCGAGGGGATGAAGTAGGAACGCCTTTTTCATCTGTGCTTCGCCAGCGCACCAAGGAATATGTGTGGAGACTTGAAACTGAATATGTGACAGCTGAAATTAATGGGCTATGTCCTAGCCGCCCAAAATGACAGACTTCACATCATCTCGCTCAGAATGAGGTCCTCATTTGTGGCTGTGTTCAATAGAGGCCTTCTGAGCAGGTCTTCCAATCCCAAATTTGCTCCATAATATAAGGAGATCTCATTATTTTTCTACAGAGTGAAAGCGGTGACCACTGTCTCTACTACAGGGGACTGCAAGTGAAAGGCAATCAGCCAGGACCAGATTAATCCATGGGTTTTACGGGCGTGGGCCCAGGGCCCATCCATCCCCAGGGGCCTGCTTTACTGTAGGTTGGCTACCCCAAAGGGCAGGTTCACTTTCAACATCCCCATCAGGACTGGAATTTATGGAAATCTGTTTGAGTGTGCCAGATCTTTAGGCTAAATATATTTTAAATTGTAAATGATGGCAAAAAGTTTAGAACATTTTCAGTTAAGTTTTCCTTTTGCTGCTGTTCGTTGTGCACATTTGTATGGGGATGTAGTTCTTGGCCAACAAACAGTCACACTGAACTAAGGTTTACTGTTTATCAGTGTGTGCCTATAGAAATGTATCAGTGTGTGCCTATAGAAATGCAGAAAGATAAATTTGTCTTCAACATTATGCATCTATTTATTTAACTGTACATACAGTATAGGCACTGTAGAGTTTGGTGTCATTATCTTCCCCCTTCATACTGACTCAGATGTTGACATTGTTGTTGTTTATTTGTTTTGTTATTTGTTTGTGGATCTCTCCCACAGATCCAGAGCTGGATGTTTGAGATGAACAGGACACACTCACACCTGCTGGACATGTTCTCTGTGGGCAGATCGTATGAGGGTCGGCCACTCTATGTGCTTCAGGTACTGTAGGAGGTTGATTGTAGATGCATGTTGGGATTTGTAGTTCTCTCAGTAGAGCCTTTTCCATGTGTCAAAGTAGACCAGATGTTTGAGATTCAAATTGGGAATCCTCTCCATTTCCCAACAACAATTCTAGTCTCTACATCAAAGTTTTTAAAGAAGAAAATATGCCCTTTAAAAGGCACTGTTATACTATTTAAAAACACGGAATCTGCTCTCGAACCTCATCACTGAACTCTCTGAATCAGACCAGTCCAATGTTAAGCAACCTTGCAGCTGAAGTTTGCACTTGAACCTCTGAACTCTGAACCCTGACCTTTGACACTGACCCACACACCATGTCTCCTCAGCTGGGGAAGAGAGGACGGAGCTACAGGAAGGCGGTGTGGATCGACTGTGGGGTCCACGCTCGAGAGTGGATTGGTCCGGCGTTCTGCCAGTGGTTCGTTAAAGAGGTGAGCGTGCAGGCTACTCTTTGTGCCTTCGGCATCAGCATGAACCCTCTCTGAGCAGAGCTGGCTGTTGACCCCGTACAGATTAGCATGACTCGACTCGACTGTCAGAACAGCACAGCTCACTCTGTGGGTGGTGCAGATGGTGAGCGTGCATGCGTGTGTGTGTGTGTGTGTGTGTGCATGCATGCTTGCCTGCGTGCGTGTGTGTGTATATGTGTATTTGTGTGTGTGTGCACATGTTGCTTGTTTTAGTTTATTTGGTTGTACATGTATGCGATGCGTGTGCCTTTATGTTTATGTTTACATTTTGGTTTATGTGTGTGTGTGTGTGCGTGTGTGTGTGTGTGTGTTTACGGGGAAGTGTGTGTGCGTGTGTGTTTTGTATGTTTGATTGTATTGTTGAATGTGCTTCTACTCTTCTGTATGTGTATACAGCAGTAGTGTTTGCTTATGTGCAAATATGTGTATAAGCGTGCATGTGTTTAAGTGTGTGTGTGTGTGTGTGTGTGTGTGTGAGACTGTGCATGTGTGCTTGCAAAAGTAGTCACTATGGCTCCCCCCCGAGGGAAGCTACCCTTGGAACCTGAAGCGGAAGGCCACAAAGGACAAATATCACACACGATTCCACCAGGCCCGGTCTATTAAAACTTCCCTGAAATGTCAAAACACTTTCATTGCTCACCCACAGCTTCTCAAGTATGCGTTGATAAAAAGTACAGTACACTAGCTCACTGCTGCTAGCTCACAGGAAGTTAATGTTAGCATCTGTTCACACAGAAACAGCAGGGTTTGAGCCGCATGGGAAAAAATACATATCTCCACAGTTTCAGTACCTCCATTGCACCACTGAGGGGCAGAGCACTGACACTTTTCAGTGGAGAGATTAACCTTGGCTTGATCCTGATTACATGTCTAGCCTTACCCCCGGCAGCCAAATCTCTCCTAACCAATCCCATTCTCCTGCGTTGCATAACTCGGGGCTTAATTAATCTTCAGCAGATATGAATGCAGAGTGCTACTCGTTTAGAAGTGAAATACATGTGCACACACATGTGTACACACACACACACACACACACACACACACACACACACACACAGAGAGATACTCACAGGTGCAGTGGAACTTCTAATGCCCTGGAGGCGCTGGTAACAAGCTGGCAGGCATGGGCTCGTGGGGCTTCAGAGCTCTCTCCTGTTTATGATGGATGCGCTGGAGCATGGACCAGAATACCTTACACTGGGAACCATCCACTGCTGCTGTGTCATGCTTAACTATTTAGTGCCCATGAAGAGCCTCCTCCACAACAGCTGAGATTTAGATTACTGTACAGTACATGCAGAATGACTCTGAATACAAACAATACAAATTCCATCAGTTCAAGACAATATCCTGTAATTTGATGGCTGTATCATTGTATTTCACTGTGTGCATTACCTATTGTGTTTTTTGCATCCTTAATCTCAAACATTTTATTCCCTCATAAAAAGTTATCGTGGAAATATCATTGTACTAAACTGTAGACTATTGCTATTTGATTATGCATACACCACTCATGCAAACGCATTGACACATTTCATTTTAATTGTTGTTTAGTTTGATAATCATCAGTTCACATTCTACATTAAGTTGCATCTGTGTCTGTATTTTTCTTTGTGTCTGCTGCATTCTCAAGTGAATCTTGCAAGCATTTCTCTCGTGGCCTCTGGTCAGTCCTGACTTGATTTACTATTTTTACCAGGCGCTGAACTCATATCAGTATGACTCGGCCATGAGGCGACTCATGAATCAGCTTGCCTTCTACATCATGCCCGTGCTCAACGTCGATGGCTACCACTACAGCTGGACAACAGTGAGCGGCCACAACTCCCTTGTAGATAGATAGACAGATTAGATAGACAGATTAGATAGATAGATAGATAGATAGATAGATAGATAGATAGATATTTTATTGATCCAAAAAGAAATTACAGTAATTTTACAGTAACAATAAAGAAACTATCTATCTATCTACAGTATTTATCCATCTATCTATTTATCTCTTTGGCTATCTCTCTATCTTATACTATACCGCCTTACCCTTTCATCACAATGAGTGTGTAAGGCTCTTAAGTAAATCATAGCTGGCATCATACAGTATGATGACCTTAAATGATCCTCTTATGGCGTTGGGAAGGAATTAAGATTATTGTATAACGTAGTCGTTCTTTGAAGTTGCCTTATACTTTGTACTCACATGCAGTCTTGGAAAGATATCATTAAGACTATCTTTTGCAAGGCCCTGTCTCGCTTTATTTGATCTATCAGTAACTGCCTAATTTAAGGACACAGATCTTTGATTATATTTGTTGGACTCAATGGTGTGCTGGGATCAGTGATGGGGGAGGCTACTGATGAAATATAATCTGTTGAGACTGTGCTATGCATGAGGTGTATGGGCTTGTGTGTGGTGCATATGATATGGTACTGTCCAATATGGAGCTTACCTATGTACTAATTCCCTCCTGATCTTCAGGATCGCTTCTGGAGGAAAACACGGTCCAGAAATCACAAGTATCACTGCCGTGGTGTAGATGCAAACCGGAACTGGAAAGTGAAGTGGTGTGGTAGGCTCCATTTTTTCTGATTGTGACATTTTCCTCTGAGTGTTTTCCCCTCTGTCCCATCTACCACACAACAAATGCTTTGTTTATCTGGGAGCACCCGTATCAATTCTGACTCATCATATTTCTTCCTTGCTGTTGGTGTGTGTATTTTGTGTTTGTGTGTGTGTGTTTGTGTTTGTGTGTGTGTGTGTGTGTGTGTGTGTGTGTGTGTGAGAGAGACTGTGAAACAAGCATCACGGGGGAGTGAAAAATGCATAAATAGAATGAAATATTCAGAGCCTTCCATGAACTCAGGGCCATTTTCCTATCTTCATTTTGGCCTTTAAAAACAAATCAGCTCGCGAGGCTCCGTGTCTCTGTGACTCACAGGTTCCCTTTTCTCCCTCCGATGCTCTCGGATGCGTCTCTCGGTACTCTATATCTGTGTGTGTGTGTGTAGTGTGTGTGTGTGTGTGTACACGTAGTGTGTATGCGCATAGTGCATACTGTAATTAGCGTAAGCTGCAGATTAAACGTTTGCGCGATGATAGCTTCCTCCTTTTGATGTGATATTCGGTGGAGGGGTGGAGGTGGTGGTGATACAGGGGATGGGGAAGGGGAATGGGGGGGGCGGTGGCGGCACAGGGCCTTTGCTCTGCCGTCTGCTAAGTCACCATGCAAAAAGGAAGCCAAGTTTGCTTGTGGTAATTGGTATCCAAAACGAAAGGGGCAAATTAATATTTATGGGGAATATGGAAAGGAGGCCTACGACATTGGTTGTATCCTTGGATTTTTGTCTAGGTTATTTTTATGCCTCTCATCCACACACCTTATTGTCTTATTCTTACCATGACTTCCTATCACCCTCTTGGCTGGTCCCAAGGGGAATCTTCATGGGATTTTCATACATTTTTCATAAATTGTCCTTGTGAAGAAATATTAGTTGGTGAATGTCGATTATTCATACTGAAGCTACTCTTTTGCCAGCTACATTGTTCTTCAAAGAGTACAGAAATTCAATGCAAATATAATTAATGAAGTTTCGGTATTTACCCTTATATATGTTGTGCTAAATTTAAATATTGTGCCTCAGATTCAAACCTTTCTACGTATTTAGACATCTATATTGAACTACTTATTTGATTCTCTCCTAATTATTGTGAAATATTATCCATCTCAGTTGGACTTCTTTTCCCTCTGGATCTGCAAGTGTGAATATTCATTACCTGCTTCTAATTTTCCTCTTCTTGTTGACAGAGCATAATTTTCATAACAAGCTAAAGTGCATGGTACCATTTATTTCAGAATTACATCAGAATTACACCACTGACTTCTGAGAGACCTGAATGCACACAGAGAATCTGGTTATGTTGATTAATATTGTGCTAAATATTGAAATTATTGTTTTATCTTTACAATATTTATGCGTTTTTTACATTTTTGTAGCTATGGTAAAACTTTTACATGTCAAGGTTTAAAAATCCGTGCACAGCTCAAAGGTGCTGGTAAACACAGGATCAAACGCAGGATCAACGCGTTTCGCCTCTGTGTGTCATAAGGTTTGCTCGAGTGAACCTGATGACGCACAGAGGCGAAACGCGTTGTTTGCTCTAAATAAATTGAACAAAGTCAAGAAGTGTGCGG
>JASCQY010000200.1:0-23975 GCA_030264315.1 Sardinella tawilis
TACATTGGCGTTCCCTTAACCAATCAGTAATCTTTTTGGAATTACGTATGTTATGCACCGAGGTTCAGGCATACTCTAGCGAGGCTCGCTCTCACGAATCTGTTTGGTGATTGGCTAAACCGTGAGTGAACCGAGCTGGGCTTGTTTGGCCAGACTATGTACGGAGCCCAAAGCTTTTGATGGAGAACATAGGATGGCATCGCCAGGCTAAGTATGAACCACTTAGTCCTTGTGTGAAGTTGGCCTAGTATGAACCACAAGCATGAACCACTTAGTGCCTGTGTGAAGTTGGCCTACTGTAATATCATATGATGTAATACTGTATGTATAAAATCCCCTTGTGCGTTGTGCACACGTGTAGTCTTTATCCACTTCTCTTGGTTTCTGAATTCATTAAGAACTTGATCAAGTTCAAATGTGTGTTTGTAAGTGCAAGAGAGAAAGAGTGTAAGCGAGAGAGCGTCAAAGTCATAAATAGTGAACACCTTTACACAGAGTCTGCAATAACTAAACCAATAGCATGCAGTCAATGGCATGAAGGACCACCGATAACTCTGACTGAGTCTAAATGCTCATGGAGTAATATAGCTGATATGAAAGTATAATCCCTACATAAACCAACACTATGAGAACTATGAAAATATTCTCCCACTTTTGTGTCTGCTTGGATTTCCCTGTTTTGCTGTTTTTTTTTTTTAGATTTTAAATAGAGCTCAATGGAATTTGTAGAATACTGTATACCAAACAAGTTGTTCATGAACTGAAGTACCAAAGATTTTCAAGAATTACAATACACTCCTTCAGGGAGACAATTTTATTTTTATTCTCTGTTTACAGTAGCTGTGTGACACATACTGTAGCACCTGTCATAATTTGCACAACTTTTAGCACAACACAGTAACACTACGTTCACACTGTACACGTCCGTTGACGGACAACAGAGGGCATGCCTGACGTATGGGGCTAACGGTCGATCAATCATTCACGTGATCTGATTGGCTGACGGATCCGTCGCTGCATGAGAAAAGTTGAACATTTCTCAACTTTTTTGACGGACGCAGCGGAGCTGACGGAACGGACGGACCCACAATGCATTTCGCGATCGTCCCATTCAAAGTCAATGAGATCCGTTAACGGACGTGTACAGTGTGAACGCGGTGTAAGTATAAAATAGAAAGAGTAACCTTTTTAAGATCCCTTTTAAAGACCATAATGAATGAAGTTTACTTTATGCCCTGGCCATCTAGAAAAATCTATTTCTACAAGCAATTCCTAAAATCAACACACTAGCAATAGCTGGTGCTTCATTGGGAAGAAGTGCAGACCTACCTACTGTATTACTTTTTGGGTGTGGGAAATTGGTGTCATTCGTACAGCATTGTGAGATTTAAAGTGAACTATATGTATTCTGCATCTAAAAGGATTTTAATCCCACAATAGACTACAACTACCAACTTCACAGGAAACAAGTGTTGATTTCCCCAGAACAAGAGAGACATTTAAAACTTCAGACTTTTTAAGACTGCGAAAAACGTGGCATCTACATGTACAATTTGGACACGTCAGCCCACCAACAGGAGTACAGTATATTAAAAAAATATATTTCCTATAGCATCTGCATCTGATTGCAGAATGCCATACTTCACAATTCATCAGTTGGGTTCAATAGACACAGGCAAAGAATGAACTCTCCTCTGATGCCTCTGGAGATATCTCTTTGATGCAAAGCTTTTGACACAGTATGAGCAAACAAATGGTTTTTCTCCTGTGTGAAGTCTTATGTGAGACTTCAGGGCACTGGACAACGAGAAGCATTTCCCACAGTGAGGGCAGGCATAAGGCTTCTCACCAGTGTGACTCCTCAGATGGACCTTCAGATATCCTGACTGGGCAAAGCGAGCCGGACACATTGTGCAGCGGTATGGCTTCTCGCCTGTGTGTACCCGTTGGTGGATCTTCATCTCGACTGGATAACGAATTCCTATGCCACAAATTGGGCAAGTCAAATTTTTCTTTCTTTCTCTCCGTTTTCCAGGTCTCTGTCGGGTGCGTATTTGCATAGGCCCCAAGACTGGCATGTCAGAACTGCTGTAAGAACGAAGATCTTCAGATGTCCTCTTCAACTGTAAGAAAGGATCGATATGCTTTTGTTACATCTCTAGTATAACACTTTCGCTTGATTATGAACATGTGATGTCATGAGCCCATCAAATGTTGGAAAGGCAAATAGTTTACCATCTGTACTAAAACAGTCTACAACCATCGGTACTGATCAACTCTAGATTTAATATTATTTAAAACAAAAAATAGTTGACTAAAATGTACAATGTATTTTTAATGCACATCTTACTAAGGCTAGAACACAATGACTAGAATACAATACTTTTATAAAAAATATTGTCATACTTTCTAGAAACAGATGACAAAACTCCCCATCAGAGTATTTACATTCAGATAAATCTTTGCATGGCAGGTTTTCTGCCACTGGACACATTGTGCCTGTTGGCAAATGAGTTACTGTATCTCCATTACTGCAGTAATAATGCACAAGTAAAAGTGCAAGTACAGTACCTTAACACTGGATAAAGTCAGGCTCATTCTTTGTATTTTACATGTTAGTGACAAATAAGGGTGGGTGTATATTTTGAATATGAGAATTTTGACTAAATCAAATGCTGCTTACTGCATTAAAACAACCTATTTTCACAAAAAAGAAATCTGCACTTCAATCCTATAAAACAAAGTTTGCAGTTTTGCTGCGGTATTTTTGATGTTCTACTAGTGGGGTCTACTCACTTTTCGTTAGTAACCTATGACATATAGCATAAATAAAAGTTCTGGAACACATAACATGGGTTTTCAGAAAATTTATTTAGATATTCTCAAAAATACAGAACTTGTTGGATATAGATACTCAATAAACACTGATTTAGATGTCAAAATGGAACATGAATCTATCCAGTGTTAAGGTTTCTGAACTTGAACTTGTTATTATATCTAAATATTTATTTGCACAGCAAATTTCTTTAACACAATATTAGTGTGTGAGACTGCCGTGCAATACATTTCCCATGGGGTCACACTTTCTATGTTATTGAACAAACAACAAGGGGGCTCTTCAATACACCTGTGAGCTCTGCATTGTCAACTACGGTACATAGTCTGCATGGCCTATGAATGTGCCCTACAGGCCTTTACATGAAGCCCATGCATACGGTATGCCTTGTTTGCACTCACACCCTTACCTTTTTGTCTCATCTTTTTTCAGTTGACGCCACATGCCACCTGATTTTGCCATATGCTTCCTGGTTTCTTCACAATACTGTCTCTGGCTGGGCTCTGTGTCGCCTCTCGTGAGGTGCAATTCACTCTCTCTCTTCTTTATCCTGCTCTTCTTCTGGTAGAGAGCATTCTTCTTTTTATATTCAGCGTACTTCTGCTCATTCTCCCGCAGCCTGGCGCGGCGTTTGGCTTGACGCTCTGCCGCAGTCATAGGCATTTTCACCTGATGAAATCAAACACACATAAGAGTTTCAGTGGTTTCACATAAAGGCTAGCGAAATGGAAACTAATAAAAATAGAAATTAATTTTGCCAAACATTACAGGACAAATTCATGTAAACTGCAATTTTTACAGTCTCCTCTTTATATGCTAAATCACAACATGGTTATCAGAAGCATTCAGTTCTAACCCAGTAGGAGTATTGATCTTGATATGACAGCTGAAATGAAGAGCCTGACCAAAGTGCTTGAGGAGATGAACAATATTCACAAAGATTCAACACTAAAGAACAACTTGACCGGTACTAACCAGGGAGCAGCTAGGGACCATGAGAATCTCACAACCCCTACGTTTTATGGCATGTACTAAAATGGAGAGGGAATTTAAAAAATCTTAAAAATTCTTACCTGTACTGTTAAGATGTAACTGAGGTTACAGACAGTTCCTCCAGAATCTTGTGCAGGTATGTTGGAAATGATGAGGCCAAAGTGACAGAAATTGGTGCAGCAATTCTCTAATATTCTGGTTCATGAATTTATGTAAAATAGCAATATCACACGTTTGCAAAATCCTGGAGGGACTGCTCAGAGCTTTGATCAAATTCTAATCCTAATAAATTAAGTTGTGTGACTGATGTTACAAAATATGCCTTACAGTGCATGCTTCAATACCAGCTCTGTCAGCTATTTTCTAAGAGAAATTGCCTGCCTAGCCTCTAGTAAGAGAACTGTGACATCCATGTCAAAATCGAAGGCTCAACAAGAAAATAATCTATTGTTTCTGTGTTTTTTTTTGTGGGTGATGTTACATGAAGAAAGTGGGGGAAAAAAAAAAACATTTCACATTGAAAACCATTTTGCGTGTTCTGAATGTGCTTTTAAATATTACATAAATAAAATTGTGTAAAACACAGCACATACCAAAGAAAACCCTTATATTACATTTGATTACCGAGACTCACAAACATCTAAGTCATCCTAACATCCCAGGCTTTGGAAATAATCTTTAATCCTACCTCACTCATGTTAATCTAAGAGGTTGTTAGATATATCTTGCAAGCTATATTAATTCACTTCTGACAATGGGGCAAGAGTTGTCTGCCAAATGGGGTCAGCCCTGTGTTCCCACATTTCTAGGGTTAGGATTAGGGCTAACCCTGTGGGAACAAAGGGCCGTGGGAACATAAGCACGGTACCTGACAAACTAAACACCGACAATTCCACTAACAGGGTCTGCAGCTTTTTTTTTTTTTTTTAAAAAGTGGAAAACTTCAGCAAACAGGATGCACTCTACTCACATTTCGAGGAAGGCACTGCCTCTCATTCTGGTGCAGGTTTTGTGAAGGGAAGCCATCATCGCCTATGAAGCTTGTTGCCTGTCCCAATGAGTAAACTCCCGGGCCATTAACATCTCTCTCTCCTTGACTCTTCATCATAATGTGCTGTGGTATGGTGCCAGACATATCTGGGGACTAGAGCAGAACAATATGGTTTGGTGTTTACTTGCATGTTTTCTTATGCATCTTTCCACAACTACATTTTCCTCCCAGCAACACTCATGTGTGGCTGGAACGCCATGGCAATTTTAAACAACAAACACAGTTAACAGTAATGTAAACTGCAGGTGCAATTACAATTGCATTTGGAGTTCAACAGTATAAAAATGCATCGATTGAATTGTTAAAAGTTTTATTAACTTTAAAATAGAGGATACATAAAACACAGAACATTAGAATACATTAAGAGCACACAGAGCAAACAGGTTTTTTTCCTTTTCCCAATTTCATTTTCTTCTCTGAATATTTTATCAGTGTCTTTTTCCACATTTGTCAGGTGTACTTGAAGCTCTTCTAAAAACTCATTGCTCTTAAATGTCTCTATATACAGTACATTGAACAACATGGTTATATCCTGATGAGGCTTGCTTTGAACACTGGGGGTAAAGTCCACTTGTCATTCTGGAGTCCTGTAAGGCAGGGATACAGTATTTATTAAATGAGGCACTTCGGGATCCCGCTGTCTTCTCCGACACCTGGCTTTTGATGCCCTCCATTGTTCACGCAGTTGTTGACGTCTTTCTTCAGGCAAATGTTGTATGCTTCGTGGTTTAATTTCTCCTTTCGCCTTCTTTTCAAGATATCTTTCCAGGAAACCAGAAAAGCAAAAGCAAAGACAGTTGTATGATAGTTAGTATACCACAATCAATGCCTATAAAAAACAAAAGCGAATTTTATTCAGAAGGGTCAACAAAAAATGGCTAAAACATTCAGCACTAAATTATTTACTTTTTTCTCCTCTCTCTTCTTAATTCCTCCCTCTTGCTTTGGTCTGCATTGAGCCTCTCTCTGTACTTTCTCGTCCTCTCTTTACCAGGCGTTGCTGAAAAAGGCTGAGAGAAAGAAAAAAAAGTCTCATTATATATATTGTTTGCAGCAAACACCATGTTTACGTAATGAGTGCAAAATATTCATCACTTTAAGAACTATTAAGGGTAGGATGGTGCAGGCAATTAATGCTCTTTATTGTCTACAAAGATTCATGAAAGTCTATACAGTGCAAGTCGATACAGCATAAGTTTCAGCAGTCATAAAAACAACTCAAAATAACTGATTTTGGTTGTGTGGGATTTAGTAGAGATTAAAGGTTACTAGCATTCCTGGGTCCAGGAACTTAGGTGAATGTATATTCAGCTGAGTGAAAAACATAGCAACCACTGAACAACATTTCTGTTATCACAATACAACCCACCTTCTGCCAGCTCCATGTGCTTTCCAGTGTCTCCTGAACTTCTTGGTTTTGGTCAGATGGAAATATTCCAAGCCGTGTCTGAAAAATTGCCCGTTAAAGAAGAGATAATCTACATCACACAGGATGAATCTCGTTTGATTTAAAAGGAAAGCAAACTTCAAAAACTGACACAAGGCTTTTATGGAGGGCCTATTGAAGCTACCAGTAAATGTTTCTGTTTATGGGTTTGTGAAGACGCTGTGAAGACAAAGTGAAATACCCTATCTTGGGTGAAAATGCTGCTGAAATGTGAGTGTGTGAGCCCAAACGCTTTAAACCAGGCCTCTCTGCCCTCCTGCAGGCTGGCTACCAACCTGTGAAGTAACTGGCTGAAAGTCAAAGCCACACAGTACATTTGGTATCTGGGAGGGTGTATGAAGGACAGAATTACATCCGACATTCCCCCTTGACACCATGATGCACAGTTTGAGTTAGAAACCCATAGAACTGTTCCTCCCACAAAAAGAAAAGCCGTCACAATTATACATCGTCACTGACTGATTACCGGATATCTTCAAAAGATGCCTAATTTTATCAATGACATCTGGCCTGTTATTTTGATGTTTATTTTCCCCCCAACAAAGTCAAGGTTACGTTGACGAACTGTCAAATTTCAATACCGAAAAACAAACAAACAAAAAACCAGAACTCATCACAACAGCTTCTCTGGAATTGGTGGATACTGCATGATGACAGACAGTGGAGTAGAGTTAGCAGTGCTGTTTTACACAACCAGTGGAATGGCTGTACTGATGGAATGGAGTGTACAGCCACATTTCCAAACCTTCACTAACAAGATGGGGATGCGTTTAGAGAACCGCATAAGAGTTGGTAAGATAGGCTGAATGTATAATAATACTTTCCTTAACAAATAAAGGCATGAAAGGTCAAAATTTGTATTAACATTAACCGACCACACACTGGCACCAACATGAGTCATGCTCATGAGTCAGTGCCTGTTTGTGGTACAAAGTTGATGGCAAGCTGGCAAAATCTGAAAAGCTTTAACCAGAATGACTCCAGAAGCAAGGGTGAAATGCAATCTAAGAGATGATAATATAATTATAAAGTAGCAAAAGAGGCACATAAATGAAATCCCTTGAAAGATACATACAGTGTGTATGACACAAGGTGGGTCATCAGTGCAGTCTGGGCCAATCTCTCTATTTATTATTTGTCAGACACCTTTATGCAAGTGATTCAGAACAGATGCACATTTTAATTTATATGCTCCCTCAGACTAAAAATCTGTATTTTTGATTATTTCATACATAAGCGAATCATAAATATCTTTATTGTAGGTCCACGGTAAACAATTACTTTTAGGTTTTGGTTGATGTGTTTAACAGTTTAACAAGGTGGGGTTCTTTGTTGTTGTTTTTGGAGACAATATCCACATCTACTGCACAAAACCAGTATGGCCTCCAACAAAGGAATACATGAGGCATAATTACATTAGATCTACCTTGACAGATCTCTCATAGCAAAAGACTAATGAACTGCCATCCAGTGCAAGTTGAGGAACCACATAGATACATTTTAATTCACTAGAGATGAGACCAGGTTCACGAAAGAGGGAATTTATTGTCAGTTTCACAATTCACCAACTGCAATAAAACACAACCAAATAGCCCACATGACACTGTGCCACTGTCACCATCAATAATACTCATTAGTTATGATTTCTAGAAAGAGAAAGAAATGCTTGTAGGAAAAAAATCTAAAATTCTGCTTTTTTAACTGTTCTGAGATATTTTTTATTCATGACTATCTGACTTATAATTATTTGTAAAAGCAACAGAAATGTATGCTTAAAAGAGATTCCAAAACATGTCCACTTCCCAATGCACCATGAGAAAATACATACATCATGTCTAAATCCCAATGTCCCTCAAAGACTTCACTGGGAATGAAGTTGATTCATGCCAGTTAAATCTGGATCAGGGATAGGAGGGTCATTCAGATTCAGGATGATTTAGGGTGACAAGGCCAAATAGATGTGGCAAATTGGAATGACTGACAATGGAATTAAGCAGCTCAAAATTGGCCATTGCTGTAAAAAAAAAAAAAAATCAATTACCAGTGCTGACACAAGTACATAACCTCTTCCATCCAGAATATCATATAACAAGTGACTAGCCTAATTAATACAAACACCATGTGACCTCTGAAGGTGAAGTCGCACATAGCTCTTCTCTGCAAATCTTTTGCCACAACGGAAACAACTGAATGGCTTCTCCCCTGAATGACACCTCAGATGTTTCTGGAGCTGGTGTCTCAGGGAGAAGCGCCTGTTACACTGAGGACAACTGAATGGCTTCTCGCCTGTGTGAACCCTTTGGTGCCGTTTCAAGTTGCCAGCGACTGAGAAACTGGCAGGGCAGAGTGTGCAGCGAAAGGGCTTCTCGCCAGTGTGCACTCGATGGTGGATCTCGACCTGCTTAGGACAGTTGAATGCACGACCGCAAAGCAAACAGGGGAAAAGTTTCTTAGTAGCGTTCTTCCCGTTGGCTTGGCATGTGTTTTGCCTAGCTAAAAAATCGTCTTTTGTTACATGGGGCAATACCGGTGCAACTTGCCCATGGTCACTGGGACGTTTCTCGAGCACATCAATCTGACACTTCTCACCTCCCAAAGCTGGCATGGTGTACCCATCTGATGGCCTTGAAATAGGAACCAATTGTGGTGCAACACCCACTGGCTGCCCTTCAGAGGCCATCCCCCACTGTACACCGCCAGCGCTTATCTCCCAAGTCATCCTGTCTGCTCTATGCTCACTAGTCGCACATGACAGCCTCTCAGTCTGCAATCTGTGAGTGCTGCCTGATCCACTGACCTCCAAAGTGGCACTTGTGCTTCCAGGATCATCAGTCCTCTCAGTTGCCAAACCAGCATTCCACTCCACACCAAATGTTCCTGTCCACTGGCCATCTACAGAGAATGGAGACATAGTATGAGAAACAAGTTAAGAGATCTGCAGACACAACATAAAGTACATATCTTAGTCCAACATCCCTATGTATTATATGAAATCCTGATTTTAACTGAGAACCAGTTCATTGTCGTCAGTCTGTGAATCATATCCCTAAAATGCCCAGTTTATGTGGACACTTTTAATCAGAATAGAACTGGAGTAAAAGCTCAATCGTAGTAGAAATTACAGATTTTTCCTTCCTTGTGGGTAGATACTTTCTGTGAACTTTATTGGACATGCCAGAACCCACTGTCAGCTGACTGGCAAGACAAAGAAATTGCTGAAGAAAACCTAGGCGAATGGAGAGATCCCTGACTGTGATGTAGCAAAATGTGATATATTGAGCAGAAGCACTACATGTTTCCCAAAAGCCTAGTTGCCAACCAATTAACAACTATGTTGTTTGGCTATGGGAAATTGCATTGAAACCAAAGTGGCTTAGTTGGTCAGGAACTATGCTTTCAGACCCCTGACTAGTAAACACCCTGATCGGAATAGAATTTCTGATGCAATAAATCAGGAATCGAATCAAGGAATCGAAGGGGTGGTTTATTCCATGGTTTATTCCAGTCATTAACAGTCATGTAAACACTGACTCAGATTTAATTATTGTGTGCATACCCATTGCTCATCTTAACATGAACAAACCTGCATTTCGTGGAAATAAAGTCTGTCATAACTATTTCACTTTTGCTGTGATCATATTTTGTTCACACTCCGTATAACTATGGGACTATGTACCATGCTCACCTCTCTGATGGTCAGTGGATCTTTCTGAATGCAAAATTTAAATAGATAGCACAGTTCTACACGGTTCCCCTTATTCTAATAAGTTGCTCTGGGCTGCGTTTCCCAAAACAATCTCAGTGCTAAGATGATCTTAATGTATAGCAAATGGCATACCTTTACGACCATCTTAGCACTAACATTGTTTTGGGAAACGCAGCCCTCGTCACCTTAGTAGTAGGCTATATTACAGGCCTATGTGCTGACACTACAAACTTGTAGAATACCTTTTAAACAGATAGGATTTGATAAAGAATTTGACTGATATGCAGAATTGGCAATGGCACTGATACTGATAAAGTCCTATCAATTCCCATCTTTAATGTTGAATATATTCAGCATGTAATTCCTGTTGATATCTCTGGGGTATTTCTTTAAAAAGTGTCATCTTCTGATGGAAAGCAAGGGCCAAAGGGCATACGCTGGCATATCTCACCAGATGTGCTTGGTCCATTCAGTTCTGCACAAGAGTTGACTTCATCAGACTCCATTTTAATCACACACTGAAACAGAAAACAAAACAAAAGAACTTTCAACACAGAGATATAAACAACAACACTACCGAGCATATAAAGCCAAAGGCATACATCCAATCAAAAATTAAGCCGTAAGACTGACATACTTCTAAAATCGTACGCAGTGACCCTTGAGATCATTCCACTGTGTCTTACAGTATATACTCACATTGAAGGCACTGTGTTCCAACGGTGGAGGCACACCGTGCTCCTCTATGCAGCTTGAAGAAAACCCAGCGTTATTAACTGAGAGTTCAGGCTCTTTGAAAGTGGCGAGGCCAAAAGATGATGTTGATGCGTCTATTTGTCTGTCCACGTGTTCATTCCTCTTAGTCAATGGTAGGTCAAGATCTGTTTTCAGTGCCTGCAACAGATCATAGATTGTGTTAATACTCCAACACAAAAACCATTGCACCAAAGATGAGCATATGTCCATATGACCTTATTTCAATTTTGCAAGTTAATTCTGTGTAGTTCAAACATACTATGAGCCAGATAGGTAGTATCAATGGCTAACTGCAGCAAAACACAGATAAAGTAGAGTAGATCTATTAGTTAAGGCTATACGTAAACTCGTATTGGGCCCATGAAGGTGGAGACAAAACAGATATAGATAAAACAGTCTTTATTTGATAATTACGTAAAACTTTCCATGTCATATACAGGTGTTTTAAATATATGCCAACATAACAACGAAGTGCATTCACACAAGTACACATACTTAACACTGTAATAACTTATGCTATGCTTTATAAATAACAACTATTCTGTTTGCTTCAAGATGTAAATGGACCAATGAACGATATACAACTCCAGCATATTCCCAGTGTGATACATGTATGTCTTAAAGGAGAAGTCCCTTATTGTCAGCCATGTCACATTTCATTAAACCGTAACTGCACTGGTGAGCAAAGCATAATGTAAAACAAGCAAGGTCCTTGAGCCACTGTGTGGCATAACAGAGAGCATTGAGCAGATTAATCAGTGATTGTGGTTAAGGTTCTGCCTTTCTGTTAAATTAGCAAATTAAGTTTGCATTGTTGTTAAATTAACTTTAGACACTTTGTCCATTATTGAAATTGGGCACTACGGAGTTCAGTAAATTTCCCTTGTGTTACTGAGGCTTTCCTTTCCATTGACCTTTACATCTCAGGAGCACAAAAAAAAACATTTCTGTAAACACATCTAAAAAAAATGTAAATGACACCTTCCTTCATTCTGCCTCCACTGCTGAATGGCTTTTATGCATGTGTATTCTAAGGTAGCTCTTTTCAGAAAACCTCCTAGTGCAGTGCGGGCACCCAAAGGGCCTCTCCCCAGAGTGCACCTTCAGGTGCATCTTGAGCTGGTGTAGATGGGAGAAGCGCTTCTCGCACAAAGTGCAGCCAAATGGCTTCTCGCCGGTGTGAACCCTCTGGTGTCTTTTCAGGTTGCCAGCCTGGGCAAAGCGCATTCTGCACTGGGTACAACTGAAGGGTTTCTCGCCTGTGTGAACTCGCATGTGGATCTCCACTTTTTTGGGACAGCTAAACCCTTTACTGCAAAAGCTGCAGAAGAACCTTTTGTCTTTAGATGCCGTCCCTGCAAGATTTCCCACTTCAGAACCTGGGTACACTTGATTATGCTGTGTGTGAGCATCTGACAAACCAATATTATCAACAGACACATTACTTCCAAGGCCAAATGATGAGGAACTTGTATCATAACTCTCATACTCTGCCATTATACTGTTTATGTGATTATCTACATTCTGCATATGTTGATAATCCTCCAACTTAACAGAAGAATCTAGAAGATTTTCATCTTGACCATCTGGGGGCCTCCCAAAAAAGTCAGGAAAACCATCTGTACAAGGGACAGACTGTTTGATCAGCCTGGACGACTGTGATTCAGTAACAGAACTTCCCGGAACACTCTCCTTTGTAGTCACCGATGGCTGTGGGTTGTCAATTACTAAACACTCGGGGCTGTGTGCACTGCCAGCGTTTTTAGTTCTTGTGTGTTCGGTTCTCTGGTTAATGCTTTGAGTCTTTGCCTCAGTCTTAATCTCTGCCTTCAGGACAGCATCTGATCCACTGACCTCCACAACATTCGGCATGTTCCCGGGCTGCTCAGCTGATGACGCCTGCGGGTCAGCCGTTACAGTATGCGAGACCATTCCATCACAGACAGGGCCTACTACTCCTTCATGTGGGAACACAAAAACAGAGAGAAGAAGAAACATCTTATTAACTTTCCAAATAGCATATTGCTTATATAGCACTGATGAGATCATAGTTCTCCAAGTTCTTACTTTTCCAGGATGTCCCTTCAGGTTCCTGCAGAACAGCCTCTGGGATCTCCTGCTTAATTTGCACTACAGGGTCTTCAAGTTCAATAACTGTGGGCTGATGACAAAGACAGTTTACTATTCTCCATTCTTTCATCTCATGCCTCATGTGTTGACACAACAGTCACTGGGCTATATCTCTTGTAGTAACAGTATCTTCACAGCTATTGCATTTATTCAGATTCATCAAACTGTATGTAGTAACCTTGGGAAATGAAAGTCAACATCTAACTTATTATACATTGTCCAAAAGCATATGATTCATTACTATTAATAGTTTTAAAGGTGCACTATGAGATCCTGAATGATGTCACTTCTGTTGACGTTCCATGTAAACAAAAAACCCCCGCTACTTTCAAATTCACACTACTAAATCAACTTAGCTCACTGCCCCCTACCCATATGTGCATGCTGACTAACCTCAACCCCCTCCGCTAACCATCTCGTTGGTGTTTGGCTGAAATGTTGTTTGTTATGTTTTGGTGCACAGCCTGTGCCCCTATGTTTGTTTGATGTTTACAGCCCCTGTGTTGTCTCCAGAGACCGGACTTTTTCACAATGTATGAAAGGACTACGATTTGAGACAAAAATGAAATTGCGCTAAAACCATGCAAGATCTCATGGTTCACCTTTAATTTTTAAGTATTTTTATTTGATGTCTTCCTTTAACCAGAGGTAATAAATCTGGGTGGTGTACAACGTAGGCCTACTTCTACATACTGAGACTGCAGTCACACTGGGGTCAGCCCTCTGTTCCCACACCTCTATGTTCCCACGGCCCTATATTCCCACATTTCTAGGGTTAGGGTTAGGGTTAGGATAACCCTGCTAGAGCTGCGTGAACAGGTACGCTTCCGTGTCATTAAAAATCTGCTTGTGGACGAAGAAAGCCTACGTTACAGTTTAATTTTAAGCACAACTCTATTGCCACTTAAATGTATTAACTTAAAATATGCATAGGGTTTCCCTTACCTCTTCCACTTGACTAGTACACTTTGATGGTGGTTGTTCAGCGAAACATCTTCGGTTTCTCCAAGAATTTTCTCCTTGACTGACAACAAATCTGTCTCTGGTTTGGAACTGACCCCCTCCTGCAAAAGGAATGAAACATATTCGTAACATTACTACTGTAAACATCGTTTGTCTGAATCATTAAACGTTACCATTAATAGTCTTATGTTACCACTCCAACAGAAATAGGCTACAACTTATATCGCAAGCCCAAGCTTCAATTCAATGTTATCAATCTAAGTTTTCTTCCACCCATTTCGTGTTAACGTTACCTCTCCATCCTCTGTTTCGTTCCATAACAGAGGCTCTTCCTCCTCCACTGCGAACGCTCGGTGCACGTTCTCGTATTGTTCTTTCAGCGCGCTCTCTTGCCATTTTAAGTTCCATCATTTGCAATTTTCTCTTCAATGTCCTATTTTCGTTCTGACTCTGAGAAATTTCGAGACGAAGCACTGCATAATCGTCGTCGATAAGCTTGCAAATTTCTGCTACCGCCGCGTTGGCCAAGACCTCCATGATGGAAGCAATCTGTGTTTTGAAAGCTATATTGTTCGTCATTCTAGCGTCCCTGGATGTGAAAGGATACCGATTGATTTGGATGAATGGATTAAAAAACGACTACTTTACTTGAATACCGCGTACTCACGATATGAACTTAAATTTTACAGTCGATATTGGAGTCAAATCTACATCTGCGACTGCTTGTTTTTCGGTTTTTCCTCCTCCGTTGACGTCCTTCTGCCTGGTCTTGTGATTGGAACTAACCTCTACTGCCCCCCACTGGCGGGGAAGACATGCGCTGTGAGACAGGGATGTTTTCTTTATTGAAACCGGCCGATGTAGAAAATGTATGTCATTCACTCTTTTCACTCATTATAATAATTCTACTACTACTACGAATAATAATAATAATAGGGAGACTATCAGTTTTCCACTAACATATTCCACTAGCATGTGATGGTGGTCCGACCCTTTTTGTGCCCTGGATGTGAACACCCTCTGGCTAATTTCCTTTTAACTTTGTACTGTGCCATGCCACCATGTTAGGTTATACTCACACCATCTTTTACAATTTGGCATCATATCATTATTATAATGAATACTACTGTTAAAGGTGCCCTATGAGATGTTGTATGGTTTTTAGCACAATGTCATGACATCATGCGGGATCTCCTGGTGTACCTTTAATGCTGCTGTCTGGACATGCTTAAATGAAGCTCAATATAAAAGACTCATGATGAGGGAGGAAAGGCATTTAAACACCAACGAAAAGGTTTTTTATTATCTATCCATCTACTGTATCTATCTATGTATGCAAGGAACCACAGCTCAGCCACAGCTAAAAATGTAAAATACACCAAAATCTCCATGAGAGGGTCTGTCATGTAATTTACATCCGACAAAACATTTCCACTGGTGATGGGCTTGTCTTTAACTGAGTAAAACTGAGTTTTTTAAAGAAATTTACCCCATGCCCCAAAGAGCACATCACAAGTTTCAGATTGTGAAAAGGTCAAAGGGTGAGTATGAACTGTCCATTCTACTTGCAACTTCCCAACGTACTTAACTGTAGGGTATACATTGGTGTTTCAACATTAATAAACTGTACAATACACAACAAATGGATATGCTTACTAAAATAAATTGCTTTAATAGCATAATGTTTATGCTAATATGACTGAATCCCAGTGTTTATGATTTGCACTATTATGCACGTCTAGCTTCTACAGCAAAGGAGAAGGCCTGAATCACAGCCCTTCTACTTTTTCCACAGGTTGCATGTGAGACTATCAGCAAGCACACCTAAGCAGAACTAGGACACTCACTTCCCGCAAATTTAGGCTATTAAATGCCGCTCCAGCAAGCAAACTAAACGGAATTACCAGATAAAGATGTTTCCCATGCCTATGTGGGCAAACTACCCTGGAGCTAGTACTGTATACATTAGAAGGGGCACCAATGGATGCACCTGGTTGTCTAATTTAGTTGTACCTTATTAATTCCAGATATCAGCAGATATCCATACCAAGGCTTCTGAAAGACAATGAAGCCAAATCACTTCACTTTAATTCTGACAGCTGCACAGGAAAATGTATATCAGCCTAGATAATTCTAATTTATTGAAAACAATACATGGTGGATGATAGTATTCTATGGTCAATCAATCCCCTACCCCTTTTTCCACAACTTGTTGGTAGATACACCTGTCTGTAAAATTTGATTTTAAAGGTCTTGCCTTTAGTTAGCCAGGCTATCCACCTCCTTGCTTCTACTCAATTTCTCATTTAGCTACATCACTTCATCAGACAAATTGAACACAAATTTACAGTGTAATCCATCATTTCGGCATGCTACATAATTAAAAACATCCATAACACAATATCAGATATTAAATGTCCCAGGATTAGTCTTCATTCGTACGTGTATAGTCTGATGTCTCACAAGATTGCTCAGAACTGAGAAACTCTTGCCACACTGAGTGCAGCTAAATGGTCTGACATTGGTGTGCACCCTTTGATGAACCTTCAGGCTGCAAGATTGGGAGAACCGCTTTCCACAAAGAGCACAGCCAAATGGCCTCTCCCCAGTATGAACCGTCATGTGTCTTTTAATGTGGCTAGACTGGGAGAAGCGCTTTCCACACTGAGGGCAGCTGTAAGGTTTTTCTCCGGTGTGAACTCTTCGGTGTGTCTTCAGCTGGTGGAGATGTGAAAACTGTTTACCACACAGACTGCACGCAAACAATCTCCCCATCTGACCAGGTTGAAGGGGCCCAGTATGGTCAGGAGAGCTGGAACCATCTCCCAACCTGAGCTGAGACGTGCTTCCAAAGTCTGCAAAACTGTCCTCATAGTCTGGCAAAGACTGCAGTTCCTTTCTCATCAATGTTGAGTGGTTCTTGCCCACCCTTGCATTGTATATTTCACTAACATCAGGTAACGCACTGAAATCTAGGCTTGCGCATTCTGGCCTCACTGTAGTGTCTTCTCCAGTCTTGAAATTGAGGGAACTCAGGTCACTGGTCTCTCCTATTCCAATCATACCAGCTCTGTACCCTGTCGTGTGAGACTCAAAAGAGCCTGCATCCTTCCAAGCACAGTCATCTACCTCTGGTTTTAATGAACTTGCATCAGTGGGTACTTCAGGCCTCCATCCAATGAAATTCAGAGATGATGTGCTGTTAAAAGAACTTGCCTGGCCTGCACTGGACATCAGTTCAAGGTCTGAGCCACTATTCTCCTCTGGAGTTTGAAGAACTCTACTTTGACTGGAGGTGTGCGGTACTTCAATTCCTGGACTGTATTGGTCATTTTGGCCAAGAGTTGTCTCATTAGGAACTAGAGGGGTTTCCTGGTCAGAGATTACATGTTTACTACTTGTAGTCATGACATCATGAGGGTAATCAGATGTTATAGGCCTATGGGAAGCAGAAGTCCCCTCACTTTTTCTGGACTTTGAAGTATCTGTGTGAAAAAAAGGCAAATACAACCATAACATACATGTAAACAAAGACAAAAATTGGAAACCTCTTTCCATCACATACAGTGAAAAATTGAGAAGTTAAAATAGAAAAAAAATCTCATTATCTAGACATAGTAAGTCAAAATAATGATGCATTAGACTCGAGATGTGTAGAGTGAGACACCAGGCCTATGTTGTGAATTTATCTTCAGCAACCTTTTTAACTTACTGTCACTTCCATATTGTTCATCATCTTGCTTGTGATTCCTTATATTTTGTTCAATCATCTCTTCTTTGATAACTGCGACCTGTGTATGTATTGGTAAATCAACATCTCTGGTTTAATGGAACAATGAGAAATACCCATTTTACAACAGCAAATCCCATGATAACTGATTGATGGAAAATACACTAGGCTATATTATGCTGTTAAATGGATAGGCTAATCATAAAGGCCCATAGGCTCATCATAAGTGTGGCGCTTGTGGTCTAACCCAAACCTCGTTAGTAGGCTACTATTTGGCCTAGTCTACGCCTATTAAAAACGTTTATTTAAACGGTTTCATTCGATAGAGAGGCATGCAATGAATGGTCTGGCCTAATTGCCACTACTGTTTGTAATTTGCAGACAACATGACTAGGCTACTTTGTTATGAAAAGACAATTGGCATTTCTTAAAGCTTCAGCGTTTAAAAGTTTCAAGCAAGATAGCCTAGGTGATGTACCAAAATAAAAGGACATGACATTTTATGATTTGAAACCTTTGAGGTATTAGCATGTAGCCTGAAAAAATATCACCAACCATGGAAGGTTGTGCAGCGCTCAAGTCATCGTGCAACGCACTTCCCTTGGCTCCTGGAGATGTCCGCCGAGTTACAACTGTGAAGATAAGGCATCATCATAATAATAGTGGAATAGTCTACGACGTAAATGGTTCTGTCATAACACACACTTAGGGAAATACACCATTAGGTGTATGACAAACGCAAAGTAGATATTACTCTTGCTAGAAAATACGTGCAAGAGAAGATAAACAGACCGACATAACCAATGCATAACACCCTCACCTGCAAAATCAGTTTGTTCTGCGGTTTGAGCTTTATTAACGGTGGCGGTAATTCCTTCTGTTCCGCTGTCTAGGCCTATATCTTGAGATATAAGAAGCTCTATTGACTTTAATTTGCTTTTCAACGATTCGTTTTCTCTCTTGGTTCTGGACATTTCCAGTCGCAGAACTGCGTAGCCTTCATTAATAACTTTACAAATTTCCACGACCGCAGCATTAGCTAAAACCTCCATTACAGCAGAGATTTGAGAACGGAAATCTACACAATTAGCCATTTTTAAAGATAAACTGCAATCGGCAAGAGTATGATAAAAGTCCCGATTGGGGTATGAGATGCTCGCACCAAAACCCAAAACCCCATTTCATAACCTATCCATTTCTCTTCCGGAATACCGTAATTCTCCTGCAAGTTGCTCCCTAGTGATGGAAAGGACATTGGAGGAGGCCTACATACAAGCTTTATTCATCACTCTTACACACACAAATGCATTGTATACTACACTGTATGGTCGTTCATATTAAAAAAAAAAGTGGAATGATTTTGCAATTAATGCCAGAAGAAATGGTTATTTTGCAACATGAATTGCCTGATGCCGGATAAGATTACTCAGAAAAGAAAAGTTTTTCCCACACTGTGCACAATGAAAGTTTTTTTCGCCTGTGTGTACAGTCTGATGAACTTTGAGATTGCTGGAATGAGCAAACTGTTTCCCACACTGGGCACAGCGGAATGGCCTTTCTCCTGTGTGCACTCTATGATGACGTTTAAGGCTGTATAGCTGAATGAATCGCTTGCCACACTGTATGCAACTGTAAGGCTTTTCCCCTGCATGGACCTTCTGGTGTACCTTAAGTTGTTTAACAGTCATGTAGCGTTTGCCACATAGAGTGCAGCTGAAAGATCTGTTACTTCTTTGAGAGTGCATGACAGCAGAGGCGGTATTTTCCTCTGTGTCTGATAGTGTCCAGGGAAATGGCTGCCTATGTGATTCACCACATGAATTATCAAGGCCAACATGCATGTCATTGTAAGACCCAAGTCTGTTCATATCCATTGTATAGGACTCTGCATCAAAGTCACCTCCTTCTTCCCTTTGAGTATGTGATTGGCTTTGCTCACTTATTCCTTCATTCACATATTCTTGTCTACAAAACTCAGGTGGTCTGTTTGCGCTTTGCACCTGTGCATTGTGCCACTGGGACTGTGTCTCCTGCTCCTCATTCATGGTAGACGGGTCAATTATTATGACATCAGGTTTTTCATCTGAATGTCCAGGGCTGAGCTCACCAATGGTACCATGGCCACGAGTGTGGACGTGGAATAATGAACGGCCTAAACCAGGCCTGGCAGAACAAGGTGACCAGTCAGAGTTATTGTGCTGTGGCTTAGAGGAATTTCTACAGTGTCCGTGCCGTGGCTTTTGCCCAATGCCATCTTTGCTACTTTCTGGTTGGATGGATTTGTCTGGTAAGTTGACCACAGCGACATGGCAGACATCTGTGAAAATAGATTTCATGATTTCAAAACAAACATACTATAAATGTATGTTATTTTAGTGTAACCTGTGAAGAATACTGTTTTAATGTCTCGAGTGATTATTTTACCCAAACTCACCTTCTGTACTGATCCCTGGTTTATTAGAACCTTGACTGCTGCCTATAGTCTCTTCTGTATTCTCCTGCTTAACTGGTTTGGTTATGGTCTTCCTATCATCCAGGATTTTATCCTGGAAGAAGAAAAGTGATGTTGTGAATCAACGTTAATTAACGTATCATTATTGAAAAGAAGGCGGTAATATGTATTACCTAAAGCATTTTACATAAATACTGAACTTCAATATTTAATGAAATGGTTATTTGCTGTAGTGCCTGATTATGTTTAAAACATCACAATTTGTCAACAAGTATCAATGTGACAAATTCATGAAACACGTTAGACTGACCGACCTATGGCTAGGAATTTATTCATGAGGTATGAGGTATTCAAGTCTCTGTAAACATGTTAAGACAATCTGAATAGGTGCTTCTATTAGAGCTCCACTGTAACAATGCAAGTGTTGGAGATACAAATGGGGAAAAATGTGTGGCTTGTAACACAGAAATACAACAGATAAAACATAATCGGAAACATATGGGTATACTTTATTGTTATAAAATCTAAAAAGAGTAAAACATATTTTACAGCAATTACTTAAAGTCTTCTTCAATTAAAAATTATCACATCCAACCAATAAATAATGTAGAAAATGCAATGAAAAACCAGCATTGTTATTAAGTGGTTGTTATTCAACATTGCTAATGCACTTGCTTTTGGTGTCTCTTTAGATTACTGGGATGAGAGAACCTTCGCCAGCACAGATGACAACTGTACGGTTTATCCCCAGTGTGCACATTCTTGTGCATGTGCAATTGACTCGCACTCACAAAGCTCTTCCCACACAGTGAGCAAGGAAAGGCTTTTGCTCTCCTGTGTATAGCCTGGTGTTTCTTCAAGTCCTTTTCTATGACAAACTTCTTCTGGCACACTGAGCACCCGTATGGCCGTGGCAGACTGAAGGAAATCGGCTTTCTGCCATTAATATCACCGGGCGGCACATCTCTGGCCAGAGCTTCAACACGTGGATTGTTATAAATTTCATGGGGCTGGATTATATTTGGCATTTTCCGTTCCAAATGCATACGCTCACCTACTGCTGTGGTCATTATGGAACAAGGCCCAGAACTGTGAGGATGGATCTGATCTGACGACGAGCTTGCAGAAATATACTGGGGCTGTGTAACATTCCCTTGTTGTAGTTCACGACACTGTGGTGCGCTAACACTGTGAACTTTACTGTTACCCCCCAGCCCGATTTCAGGTCTTTCCCCAAGACCAGGCAACAATTTCTGCCTCCAACTGACACTGCTCTGTACCAAGGGCCCTGGTGTTTCATGTTCCACTACAATTACATCAGGCTGCATTTCAGAAGCTGACGAACAAGGATTGCTTATGCTATAACCAATACTTTCTCCGACTGGTCTTTCAGTGAGACACACAGAGCTTGTATTATTAGTGGCTTGACAAAGAGATGAAGGAATGACACCCACATCTGTCCACTCTTTATTTACAGGCAGTGTTGAAGGACTCTGGCCGTTATGGGCTAACTGAGAAGTGTTGGTAAGATTCAGTCTTTCAGTACTGAGCTCTGATCCAGTGTGTTGCAGAGTGTGCTTTAGCCCTTCAGACTCTGGCTCTGATTTGTGGAGGGAGTCTGATCCACTGACCTCCACATCTGAATGCCTGGTCCTGGTCTCCACAGGGACAGAAGAAGACAGGAAGTGTGTATCTTCAACATCAAAGGCACTTTTGAGAGGACCAGGTTCTGCAAAAAGAGTAAAAAGTTCTGTGATGCTTTGTACACTGTTCCTTTGGGTAAACTAATGCAATCATAGTACACCAAAGGCCTCATTACAGCTCTGTTGGTTAAGATATTGGTTCAGGTGCTGGCATGTTCTGCCTTAAATTCTTTACCATCATTCTCTTGATCAAGGGGCTTTGATTCCTCTGGCTTTTCCTCCTTGATAATCAGCAAATCTGGTTCTCCTTCCTCCATGTCATCAGACTGTGAGGAAAAAATACAAATGAATGTTTTGTGCCTCATTTCAAGGTATATACTGTACTCTCTAGTAGCCTACAAATTTGTGATATTGAGAGTGTCAAGAGGAGGCTCATGAGAGGGAACCATTCACTTACCCCAACTTTACTGTTGTCAATTACATGTGAGGACTTTTCTACTGGTGCTTCTGTAGGTAGCCTATGAGCACGAACATCCAAATTCCTCATGCGACTCTTGACAGTCCATCCTGCTGTTTATCAAGATAATTGGGGAGTAAAATAAATACCATACATTAGGAAAAATAGCATAAAAAGAACTAGAAGAACATTGAGAGTTGGATTCCTAAAAGAAACAGACAAAGTATATTAGACCGTGGGCCAAATAGGGTCAGAGTGCACTCATCAACCATGCATGCTCTGGATGCTTGTGTTTCAATGTAATTAAATGCCTCTGAAAACAATGGTTTTCAATGGGCATGACAGAAACAGGTATTGCATTCCAAACTTTTCACTGTTAACATTCAAATTTACATTCAGCATGGTGAGAGCAAATCCATAAGTCCAAATCCAATTGCATTGTTTTGGCTTGATTTGTTTTTAGTTGATAACCTTCAAATTGTGCTTTGAGAGATTACTAGGACATTATAATAAAAACAACCTACTTTTTCCATAGGACTGTCTCTGAAGATGGATTTAGGTTTTACATAACCATTCGTAGTTTAATTCAGAAATGACATCACTAACACTATTTTGGACTTTTTAAATAAATCCTAAATATTTATCTTTTTAAAGAAAATGTTTTTTCAAGATAATCATAGTCCGTGCACGTGACAATTGTGGATATGATTCATATGATAGCCTGCATAACACCAAAGTCCCCACACTTAACCGTATCAGAGAGGATAAAAGCGGAGAATTCGATGATCTTTGATAGAACAGGCTGGATTCCGTGCTAGGCGACCTCTAAGGTTTATCTGACTTCAGGCCTGTACAGTTTGTGTTATTAGCATTACATCTCTCTGCTTCGGGACCATGGACGCCCACAAACTTCAGATATTACATGCTTCATCTCCACGAAGAACATGCATTTGGTTACCACGACTAATACAATATCGCTATGTTGTGTTGCGTTAGCCTACCTGAATTAGCCCTCTCTCTGTTTTGTCTGTTCAGTAGTTGCACGCCATGGAATCGATTCAGAAGAGTTCCGTCTTGACATCTTCGTTCTGCACGAAGTTTCGCTATCTGAAGCTCCATCAATTTAATCTTTCTCTTCAGGAATTCGTTCTCTTTATGATTCTGAGACATCTCTAATTGAACGACGGCATAGCCGTCGTCAACAACTTTGCATATTTCTGCCACGGCTGCGTTGGCCAAAACCTCCATAATGGAGGCTATTTGCGCCTGAAAATCCATGGAGTGAGACACTGTGTTGTCCCTGCCCGTCTTCAGATCAAATCCCTTGTGTCAGGTTAAAGAAACATTAAAGATAAAAAGAGTCCGAAATGGTAAAGGTTAGCCCGTGTGTGTTTTTCTACTACCAGTGATGATAGAAGGCGGTGTCAATAGTAGTTACGCAAGGACTATGAATCTTTTTTTTACCATATATATTCTAAAATACGTTCATAGTACTCGTGCCTTCATAAGCGCATCTCAAAAACATTTCCATAGATGCAGTTTCATTATATGTCCTTTACTCCTATCTTTATATAGTATGCCTATTATGTATTATAATAATTATAGGTTATGACAAAGCTATTATTAACTCTCTGTTACAGCACATGCATGTCCTTATCAACTAAAGTGTTATGTATGGGCTGAAATATGTGCCACCAGAAACTGAATTTGAATAATCAATTTGAATTTGAATGTCTTAACTTGAATAATTGCATTGAAAAACTGAATTTGCATTACACAGTTTGAAATTGTATTTTGTTATTTGAATGCTT
>JASCQY010000201.1:0-13090 GCA_030264315.1 Sardinella tawilis
TCCCGTACGGGAAAATGAATAGGTGGTCCCCAGACTAAATCTCACTTGTGATTTAGTCTGGCATTAGCCAGGCTAAAAAACAACTGCAACAGAACATGATTAACTTAACATGATTAAGTCCTCTGTGTAAAGACATGAGGGTTTTTCCACATTTTTTGAAGATGTCCTGATAAAGACTGTTGAGAAGCTTGAGCCTGGGTTGGGGCAGTCAGCCTAATCCTAGTCTAATTATAACATGTACTTCAACTGGCCCAAGAGAGAATAAGGTCTTTCTATTCTAAGGCCTACTGTCCTTGCAAGAAGAAGAACCACAATGTAACAATTTCACTCCTGGTGGGAAGTGAAATATATGTATAACTCTTCTGTTATGCATGAATAATCTATGAATATATATATATGTTAAAATTCAGCACTTTTGTGAGTGGATATTTTTGAGTGTTGTTAATGAATTAGTCAAATATATATTATCAGGAAAATACTTAGAATTGAACTGAATCTCTCTGTACAAAATGAAGGAGCCTGCAGTACCGTCTGGTAGGTGATGACCAGCTGGATCACCGGTAGAGCATAGAACACAGCTATGGTAGAAATGTTCCTGTTGACAAAACAAATCCATTTATTACCTCACTATCATTTAGCACATGTTAGATATGGCAAGGCTCCAATTGACATCAACCTCTTCAAATTGAAGCTTTTTTCAAACAGTATATAATAGTGAAATAAACTAATGCACTTGATGTAGCCGTCATAACGCACATCTGATATGATTAACATGTTACTAATACTATTTTCTATATGGTGAATACAAGCACATACATTTTCAGTTATCTAGAATATCAGTACTTTCAGTTATCTAGAATATCAGTACTTTAAGTTGAACTTAAGTTGGACTTGCTGCTGAACATTCTCCGTCAGGACTTTTTCTGTGATAAAAGCAAAACAGATCAGAATATATATCAGAATATAATGTCATATAATATCACTCACCAGAAGTAGATCTGGTACTTTTTGCTAAGGATCCTCTTATCTTTACGCGCCAGATCTGATACACAGAGGTACTTCTGCAGACATGTATAAAAAGACATTTGAATGACATGGTATAGTATATGACCACTGAAATATTTCCTACATTGCAAAAACTACATCAGTGTACCTTAGTGCGGACAATGTTCTTATCCGAGTCAATGTCTGCCAATGTGTCATAATCGTCTTCTTCCACAGAACTCAGAGAATCCTGTCGACTGCAGCCAACACTTTCCAAAGAGCGTTCTAATAGAGACACACCGTGATGGGCGAGAGAGAGCAATAATGGCTTAATCAAGTGGCTGATTATGGAGGCCAACATACAGTATAAGTATGGTGGCACATTTAGGAGCTTAAATGCCAAGCTCACTCTGTACCAAATGAAAACAATACTAATTCAAACATTGCAAGTGTTTGTGTTTCTGTTGTCCATACCCATGTATCCATAGTGGACTTCAGCTGATGCCATACTGTCAGTGATGGCCTCTGAGCTGAAAGTACTTCCATTGTCTGCTAAGTGAAAGAAGACGGATAGAAAAAAAACAGAAGTTGGAGGAAGCAAAAAAAAAAAAAACAGACAGTAAGAACTTCTTTTAAGAGTTGGTAAGTCTTTGACCTGCATGTGACATCTTCAATTCAATTCAATTCAATTGTATTACTTTGACAAAGTAATGTCTCAAGGCGCCTTACAGCAAGGAGCACCCTACCTGGGGCAAAGAAAAACTCCCTTATGTGGGATTTAGTTAATGATAGGAAGAAACCTTGGGCAGTTTCACGACTCAAGGGGCTGACCCAACTGCCTAGGGTTGTATAATGTCCATATTTCCGCAAAAAAACAAGACAACATGATGGCAGCATAACAGTTATATGAAAATATACAGTGGTAATTAATTCCAGAATGATGACCCATAATATTATACTACTGTACATGATAGTACCAAGTGCAGTCCGTAGCAATGTTATGGGTCAGAGATTAGTGTTGGTGGGGTGGGGCAGGACAAGGGGGGAACAGGTGAGATAAGATAGAGCCAAGGGGGGGGGTTGGGGTGTAGGCCTGTAGTGAGTGTGGGACATACAGTAGGGTAGCAGTGGATCAGGCATCTAAGATCATGGCAACGCATGAAAGACAACATGCACACAAACACATATAGGTCAAAACCAGATAGAATCATTTACCGACTGAACCATATTCATAAGGTGAGGGAGTGACCAGGCCTTTTCCTGCAAAAGAACAGAAATACACTTAGCCGCAACACTGAGACTGTACACTGACACACCACTGAAGAGTCAAGCCAGAGACACTTATGGGTAAATGGCAAACACTGTAGAAGTCAATGATTTAACCAGTAAAGGAGTCATTCATGTTCCAATAAAATGGCATGTAAACAACATGGAAAACTGTTATGCTGATGGTCTTTTGTTTCACTCAACTGACCAAGCCTAAGCTATCCATGCCTTATACAGCTCACATTTCCTTCTGTCAATCAATTTATTTTAGATTATTTTTGTATATTAGTTATTTCCAAGAATTAGTTAAGGTTGCTTTGGTATTCTGGATACATGACAGAATTGAAGAGTGTGTTATTTGAGACAGTGTAGCAAGGGAAACAGACAAAAGAGACGGTTAAAGCTTAACATAGAGACCTGTCCAACTACAACTGTGCTAAACAACCTCGCTACGGTACATGTCATGTATGTACAGTATGTGAAAAGTACAACAGAAAAGATAGAGGAAAATGATATGTTGCTAAAATGCTAAAATTGCTCCAATGTCAGTGGCTTTTGCCATTCTCCTACTATGGGAGAATGACTTACCAGTCACATGACACATTACGATAATGTCGTAACAGATGCTTACCCAAGAGAGAGGCTGAGAACCAAAGGGATTTCAGAAAAGAAACAAAGAGAGTGGTAAGTAAACTTGATTTCACAATCAACAATAGCTCAGTGTTATGAGACGTAATCAGAGAGGTATTAATATGAGATTGTTATTATTATTATTATTTATTTATTTATTTATTTTTTACATAAATTTGCTTCAGATTGGTAGGAGATTGGTTCCTGAAGCTTACCCGTCTCTGCAGGTGACGCATCTGCAGCGTTAACAAGAACCTCCCTCCTGTGGGGAACTCTGGGGGAAAAATACCATGACATGATGCATTAGAGCCTTGTTTCAACATGGCATGCACACATGCACACACACACACAAAGAAAGAAAAAAATCTCTCCAAAAACGTCTCTCAGTTGCCCACTTTCACTTTTAGTTGCATTTTCACTTGATTATGGCAGAATCCTAGCCTGGGAATACCCATGCTGCATTGTGCGCTCGAATCGTATTTCTTGGCATTTTCACATCGATTTGGGAACCAATCAAAGAACGGGGAGAGACGGCAATATGATGCACAAACTATTGCACCAACGTAACCACAAGTCCTATAGAAAAAAATGAATAGGTGGTTCCCAGACTAAATCTCACTTGTGATTTAGGCTGGCATTAGCCAGGCTTGTAGAATCCATGTGCACATTATTGAGAAAGTATTCATTATACCATGGTGTCAAATGGTCCCCACTGCCACAGGCATAATTTCACAGTGTACTGCAAGCACTGGCATCATGCCTCATACGGAAGTACTACAGGTGACATTGTATCCCCTCCAGAAAAGATACCTAACCTCTCTCAGGAAATGTACAGAGGTTTACCAAATGCAAACACAGTGTTCACAGATTGCAAAATCAATAAAGATCAATCGATTAAGGATCGATCAGGCGACAAGGTAACAAAATGATACACATCAATAATTAATATTGATGTGAAGCATTTTGTCATGTTGTTGTTCTGTGCTGAGGCAAGTTGATGAAATATAGCTGAATTGCTTGTTTAAGGTTCACCTGTCTTTCAATAAGTCTAACATTTCAGACTACATTATAGTTACATCATAGGCATAGGCAGTTACATATAGTTACTTCAGAGGCCTGCTTACATTTTCCACCAATGTACCATGTTTGGAACTTCATTCAGTGCCAATGTACATCAAAAGCAAGTGTGAACTTAACTGCTTCAGTTTACCTGATGCTATTTATTTATTTAATCTTGAGGAAAACAAACTGGTGATTACCTGTTATTTTTCACACACGCCACAAGGAAAGTGAGTACATAAAATGAAAGGAAGATGCCCAAGCAGAACAGCATCCCCATAACATACACCTCCGCTACAGGAAAAGGAGAGGAAAGGAAAGGAAAGTTTTATTGAACAAAATAACAAACTGAGAACGTTACTTAAAAGACATAGCCACCAGGAACAAATCCAACCTACATTTGATAGCTGGGGAGACAACCACTTCAAGAGTTTTACTCCGGTTTCCAGGATCCATCACCTGATCTGAAATAGGATTACAAACAGACATTAGCATTTCATTGCAGCATTTACTGTATACACAGGTAATCATTCTGTTATGATTCAGTGTTTACAGATAAATATCCATCTCAAAAAATTAAAATGTGGGTATACAAATTGTATTTTAATGTGCTTACAACAGCGAAAATATTAGATATTGTCACAGCTACAGTAATTAAGAATAATGTCAAATATGTTGTTCTTTCACTACCATAAATCTATTCTGACTAAAATAATATCTACTTTACAGATTATAATTTCTGACTAGGATTCAGGCTTAGAGATTCTAGGGTGTAGCGACCCCATACACAAATAGTGGGGTGAGAGAGAGAAAGAGAGAGAGAGCAAGAGAGTAACCTGGCAGTAGAGGGTAATATTTCAGAGGACCCCCACATGCCTCATCTTCAGTCTTGACCACAACAACCACATAAAAGCTGTTGCTTGGAAAATCTTTTCTCTACGAGGAAAAAAAAGAATAATGTGTAAAGTTTAAACATATTTTAATGCCATGCTTTTCTGTTAGTACACAATGGAACATGGATGGCAAACACATCCTCTAAATTCCTATAAATAATCTAACAAAACATAAAAATCCTTTTAAGAAAAACAATTAGGCCAAAACTATCTCTCTACTCATTGATGAAAGAGGAGACTGTAAAAGAACAGATGCCATAAACTTATATGCTTCGACTTCTCAGTATACCTGTACAGTGATGGCTGCCGTCTTGGTCATCGTCTGGTACATCCCAATAAAGGCCACGTTATTGTCCAAATCGTAGACTGGACACTGTCAGTGTTGCGCATAGGGTATGAAAGTGTTGTTAAAAGTCAGAAAAGTGCGCCCCTCTTCCATAAGTTGAACAGATATCTTACCATTACATTTTAAAATATGACGGATAACATATGCAGCATATCATCATATGTGTCACTGTCTGAAATTATCTGAGCAAAGTTGGATCAGAGACACATATGAATGAAAAAGATGAGGTGAAAAAGAAGAGGTCAGATCTGCTTACTTGAATATCCTGGATGGACATGACAGAGCATGGAAAGTTTGTCTGAGAGTTCACTTTCACAATAACGGAGTCCACACCATCAGGGAAATCATATTTGAAATACTGCGGAGAGATTAAATTACAATACTTTCTATTTACTTTAGCCTGTGCAAACACTGCTTTCCACTTCTGTGTGCCACTTATATCAACATTGTTATCAAAACATAAACAGGGGCTAGATGAAGGGTTTGACTATAAAACTGAAACACAATGTTACCTTTGATCACAGTATCACATTTTTTTGTAATTCTTTGCTTCAGAATGAGATGGGTAGGTATTTAGAGGACTGTAGGACTGTAGAACATTAAGCTTTCTGTGTGACACAGCGTGACTGAGTGTCATTTCCCTCTGTGTCAGCAGCAACTACTAACCAATAAAATCACTACAGCCATTGCCAACAGGCCAACATTTTCACCTTTCTGCCAAAAGATAGCAGACTCCTGCCATATTCCACACTGTTACTGAGATAAAACAGAGCTTTACAATATTAAAGCAATGCAGCTTCATTGTGTGTTTGACACTTGCACATACACTGTGTAGTTTTAGCTCTCTAGCAAGTTGCAAATTCAGCAATGCAGAATGAGTGAGATGTTCTATTTGCAAATCTCAAGTCACACTCATTGCCATAGACAAACTTCTACATATGCATATGCTTACACTTCATATACATTTGCGGAGACTTGGCATATCAGTTACCCTTGATATCCTAGAAATCTCTATGTGCCTTTTGGAAAATAAGGAAACACAGAGTTGGCTCAATCTGTTTCTTACTTACTGTATGTGGACATTAAACCACTAAGTATACTGTCAAACATTTTATGAATAACAGCCTACCTGAGGTTGGGAAGGAGTTGCAGTGAAGCTAAATTTCACATCAGTCCTAGAGAAGTAAAACAGCAAATGGGGGTTGGTGTTACAGCATGTGCAATGTTTGACAGTGGATAGACATTTAAATTATTGACAATGAAGTTTCTATCTGTCTATCTATCTATCTATCTGTCTATCTATCTATCCTAGCCTGTCTTACTTACTGCAATATGAAACTGTCCACACGACTGACTCTAAGCTGGTACTTGATTGTTTCACTGGAGAGTGTAGACACATCCACATAAAAGTGCTGGATCTCTGAAAGAGCACGTGTAGGTGGCTGGCACAATGTTCGTCCGACTTGGGTGTAAAGATATTTCCTCTGGTACCTGCAGCAACAAAAGAATGGGGTCATATACATTACTATTCAGCAACGTCTACAAACTAGGTTACTTGTGGCAGTCTAGTGGTTAACAGCAAAAGCTTGTTCCAGTGGCCAAGTGTCAAGTTTCTGTTTACAAAGCCTGCTCATTTCCTTATATGATCTACTGATGATAATAAGTGGAGGGGAAGTTGACAACTACTGAGTATACCTTTATTTCAAGGACACTTCCAAATATTTTAAGCAAAATATTGGCTGTTTTCCATGCATTTAAGAGAAGAGTAGCACAATTAATGCAAATCCACTGCAAATCTGTTACTCACAGGCCACGTAGGATCAGGGGGACTTGAAAGGATAACACTGCCTGCTTCTGCCTCACAACAAAAAGGATGGGGTTTTTAGGACTCTCCGACAGAAGATTCACCCACACTCTTACTCCTTCCGTCTGAGTAAAAAAAACAAAAGCAAAGCAAAAAACAGCAATATGAACACATTGTGTAAACATGTTGACGCTGAGGACATCGTTTGGTTCCAATTTCTTGAGTGTCACCCTCATACCTTGTTCCGAGAAACCGTGTGGTTGAAAGCATAAATTGTCTGGTTGTCAGTCTTCACTTCATCATTGTAGGTAAAATCGAACTCCGCGTCTTTTTGGACGACCGTATTTATTCCAGCTGCTAACTCGTCACAGCTTATGTTTGAGATCAATGTTAATAGCCACAGTTGATACAGACATAACGTTAGCGATGTAAGATTCCATTCAAAACAAGTTAACTGTAAGCCACGAGAAGGCTTGTGTCGAGATTTCCAACAGATCAGCATCACTTCATCGGACAACTGCCTTAGCACAATAACTGTCTCAACCGTTTACTTTGCCGACTTAACTCTATACAAGTTAAAATGGCAAAATGTTAAAATGGCATTGCCTGGCGATAAACAAGACACCTCACAATCAAGACAGCAAGCTGTCTGTCTGTCTGCCTGGCATCGATTGGTATCCTCACTAGCGGATGATCATAAATGATCATAACGACATGGTGAGCAAACAGATGACCAACGTGGCAATTGAGACACGACTAATATACAACGCTATTGCATTTACAAGCCCATATTTTTAAGTTTACAAGCGCCAAAGAGACTAATTCCTATTTCAGCCATGTATCGATATGCTAGCTGGCAGCTGGCTAACCCTTGTTACAATAATAAAATCCCATGTGTCCTTTGAACAAACATAATACGCTATCTATCTAGATAATATCAAGGAGAGGAAGGTGATGATAAGATGCTGCTAGACGTTAATTAACCGTAACCCTAACCGTAACCGTAAAACTAAGTTCTTACTGTACTGACATTCTTCTTCTGGTCTTAACAGGTTGATTTCTAGCTGTTGTTGTTATCCCTGAATCACGGCGTTACGTCGACGTAAGGAACATGCAGCGTAGCCCTGCCCGTTACGTCCTTTCAACCAATGTTAGTGTACCCTCCATGCTTCAAATTTACGAATAAAATATTTATGATTGCAATGTGCCATTAGTTGTTGTTCTAATCTCAATGTAGGCTATTCGATTGAAAATGAATTTTCACAGGGCACATCGTGGTGGTAAATGCTAAGCAATATATTAGTTGCCATAAACATAGCATGCTATCGGATTCCAAAACAGTAGGTGGCAGTGTTCAATTCTTCTGCCTCTACTGCCATCAGAGTTTTCAAAGACGAAGGATGGCTGTGCGGCCATCGGTTACAACAAATTAATGCCAAAATAAGTGTTTCGTTTGACTGGTGAGGTATGAAGACTATCTTGTCAATTTCCGTCAAACTTGTAATTATTTTACGTTAGGTAGCGTGCATTAGTGTTGCCTTGTTACTTGGCGTTAACATTTTACCTCTTCATGCGTTTGGCCTCCATGTTGCGTGAAAGTGAGCCGATAACGTTACCTTACCGTAGCGCAGCAATTGCTAAGATATCGAGCTAACATCAAATTGTAGCTGACCGAAGAAACTTTAACGTCATTGATAATGCAGATAGATTTACGAGGGGCGTCCTTGTAATTCGGATGAAATGCTGTGCTGTTCTGTGGATAATTATGAACGTCAGGCTTATACTTGATTTGGGAGTATGGTGTTATTTTTAGCAACGTTAGCACAAGTATGGCTTGGTTGTTATCTCCATGAAGGCTTGTATCATTAGCTTGTTATCGCAAATAACTTGTCTAGTACGTCACCAGTCGATGCACAGAGTGTTAGAGAAAGTACATGAAAAATGTTTTGTCCGACTGCGTGTTTAATACTTTGTACTTAAACGTCCATAGTGTGTTGACGTATCGACAACTTGGTGATGGTTGTTGTAACGTTAGCTAACGTTACACTCGATGCATGGTGGAGGAAGGAATGACTTCACTGTTAAGGTTAACATAACCTTGTTTGTCTTGCCCTTTGATTGATATAAAGTAGTTAACGTTACAATGAAAATGTCAAGGTCGTAGCTAATGGTGCTATGTTGAATTCTGTGGCTGGCGTTGGTTGCATAACAAATTAGTGACATTTTTACACGTCATACCACCTCAGTGTTGGACTTATCACCGTCACCTAGTTTGTCACTGCCGTGTTCTAGGCCTTCAAACATGGTAACGTTACAGAAAAATGTAACCTTATGGCCTGAGTGCGCTAGTCAAATTACAACCGTGCGCCTCTTTACCACTGCGCAGGGCCAGGAATAGTGGACGGCTCTTGTTTGGAATTCAAAGAAACCCCAAACTGCGACTCATAACTTAACCCCTCAAATAACTTAGTATTGACTGCACATTCTAATGTATTCCATGCTTTTGAAAGTGCCTTGGATGCAAGACAACACAACTTTGTAATAACAAAGTTGTATGGAAGTTAACATTACAGAGGTTTTATTACAACAATCTTACCTGTCTTCTGTATTCATAAAATCATAACCTGCTAAAAACTGTTGGCAACTAAAAACATATAGAAAACAGACATGTATTATACACACTAATGTACTGTAGCCTAGATGCTAGATGCCTTAAACACATTTGTGAAGTGTTGACAGAAGTTATTCAAGGCAGTGGCCAAAAGCATATCAGGTGTTTGGCTATTATTTTGGGTTCCATGATAATCATGATGTTTTTTTTTCTTTTACTATTAAAGGTGACAGTGTTTGATTGTTAATCCAGCAGGCTTAACAGAATAAATTCTTATCCTGTTATATGAGTTAACCCAGCAGCACATATTGTGATATTTACGCACCTACTTTCTGCTGCTTTATGTTTAGACGCGAGTGCCCACCCCAAGTGGTGCCATCATGTGGCAGGAGGCTCGGAGACACGAGCGCAAGCTGCGCGGGATGATGGTCGACTACAAGCGGCGTGGAGAACGAAGGCGGGAATATTATGAGAAGATTGTGAGCAGCATCTTTCAAAATGACTCGGATGTTAAATCTACCCCTAATCTTCCCTTTTCAAATATAAACCACATTGTGTCTCCTTATCTGTAGAAAAAAGACCCAGCACAGTTCTTGCAAGTGCATGGGAGGGCCTACAAGATCCATTTGGATTCAGCGGTTGCTTTGGCAGCTGAGAGCCCTATTAACATGTAAGTTGACATTTATTTTCTTACTGATATGAACTTTCTCTCTCAGATTTTCAGATGTAAAAGTCATCAAACTACAAGCAGTCAACTAGTTTCTCTGTAGAAGACCTGTGAGTAAAGCATCTTTGTGAGCTGTGTTGCTTTTTTTTTTTTGAAGGATGCCATGGCAAGGTGATGTCAACAACATGATTGACAGATTTGACGTGCGGGCCCACCTGGACTACATACCAACATATACGCCTCCACTTCTAAACACAGTGTGAGTAACGTCCTTCAGGCTTCAAGGAATCATTTTTATCTTGCAACACGTAACACAGAACCAGCACAGAGCCAGAAAGAAGTGAAAAAAAAAGATCTAGGCTGATGTTCCAGCTTGTGGTTCTTCTTAATATTTAAGCTATAAGCATTGTATGTTGAACTGCTCTGTAGTGATGATGATGTATGTAGTAGTACTGGTCAGTCCATCTTCTGACATGTTCTCTCTGTGTCTTGGGGCAGTACCGTGGAGCAGGAGTCTGAAGAGAGGAAGTGTAACTATGAGCGCTACAGAGGACTGGTGCAGAACGATTTTGCCAACAGTGAGTGGCACTAGCTGTTGTCTTCTATTTGACGGCTTCTGCATTGTGCTCCGTGCCCTGTTCTTCTCTCTTGTGTTGTCTTAGTTCTTCTCTCTTGTGTTAGAAGTGTATTTTGTGGAATGCATATTAATTTTCAGCGTGGCTAGGTGTCCAAGAGATCTGTGCTTTTTCTTGTCATACTTTTTTCAGTAATGTAGATTATTTAATTGTTTATGTCATGAGTTGATTGTATTTGACACTGGCCTGTTTTTGAAAGTGTCACTCTTCTGTCATTATAATTAGGTTAACATTACTCTCTTGTCTTTTGGTAGTCTCTGAGGAGCAGTGTTTGTATCAGATCTACGTGGATGAGTTGTATGGTGGCCTGCAAAGACCAAATGAAGATGAGAAGAAAAAGTGAGAACAGTACTTTGTATTTGATTTTTAATGCCATGTGACCGTTTAGCCTTTCTATCTTGAACAACATCTTGGTGTTAAGAGATGCCGTTATGTGTTGTGTGTCTTGCCAGGCTCGCAGAGAAGAAGGCCACTATCGGCTACACTTACGAAGACAGCACAGTCACAGAGCCAGATCCTCTGTCAGACAAGGGAGAGGAGGAGGACTCGGAGAACAGCGAATCTGAGGGGGATGAAGGCATCCCTGACATTGGTGGGCAGCTGTGCTGTTTGTTTTTTCTTAAGAGCCAGACCAAAATGGCTCACTCTACTCTGAACTCATGTGTCTGTCTGTCTGTCTGTCTGTCTGTGACTGTATCAGATGTTGAAGTGGACGTAGATGAGCTCAATCAGGAGCAGGTGATGGAGCTGAACAGAATGGCCACACCTTATGGAATGGCAGAAGGGGACTTTGTGAGGTAATGGTGTTCACATTATCAACACTAATGTCAACCAAGAAGACTTGCGCCTTGCCTGGCTGGTTTGTTGGTTGCTTCGTTGGTTGTTTGTCTGCTTGTCATTGCCAAGCTAAATGTTTGTTTGTGTGTGTGTGTGTCAGGATGCTCCGGAAGGACAAGGAAGAGGTGGAGGCCATCAAACATGCAAAGGCTCTAGAGGCTGAAAAGGCCATGTACTCTGTAAGGAGGATCTTTACTCTTGTCTCATTTAATGACCCTAAGGACTTTGGCAGGGTCTGCAGTGGTTGGCTATTTTATTCTGAAATTGCTTCCGTGAGTGTGACTGTTTTATGTGTGTGCGCGAAAGAGAGAAAGTGTGAGTGTCTCACTGAGAGGGACTGAGTATGTCTGTGTGGGGTGTGTAAAGATGGGTGTGGGAGAGCGTGTCTACGCACATGTGTCTGTGTAAGGGTAGGACATTTTGTGTGTGTGTGTGTGTGTGTATGCGTGTAGGATGAGGGTTGTTTCACAGCTCTCCTCACAGTGCATATTAACACTCAACCCCTCAGCCCTGCAGTGCCACACACACACACACATGCTAGGTGCGATAACAGAGCTGTGTAGAGTAGAGTTTGAAAGAGCTCCGCTCTCCCCTGAGCTTTGGCCTGCCCTGATCTCCTCCGCAAATCTCAGCAAAACTCATCGCTCACATCATCTCTTGCCTGCTACGGACATTTCATTTTAGACATTTTAGTGTGTGTGTGTGTGTGCACGCGTGTGTGTGTGCGTGTCTCTGTGTGTGTGTGGATATGTGATGTTTTGCATATACATGCCTGGAATCTGTGTTTGTGTATGTGTGTGCGTGTGTGTGTGTGTGTGTGTGTGTGTGTGTGTGTGTGTGTGTGTGTATGTGTGTGGAGTAGTGATGTTATGGGTGGGTGGACGTGTGTGTGTGTGTGTGTATGTGTGAGTTGCGATATCATAGGTGGAATTGTTTGACTTGGCTTTGTTGTGTTTGGTGTGTCGGTGCTTTGGGCCACAGCAGCACCATCATTGCACACAGATAGTCAGAAACTACACACACACACACACACACACACACACACACACACACACACACACACACACACACACACATGTTTTTTTGCATCTAGGCCTTTTGCAGCCCTTTCTCTTGTCAGTTACTTCTGACTGTGTGAGACTGAGAAAGAGAGAGAGTGTGTTTGGGTTTCTAGGGGGATGGATCTTCCCATCTCCTGTTCCTGATTGCCACAAGAGAAAGTTTGAGAGAGTATGTTTGAGGAAGAGTGTGTGTGTGTGTGTGTGTGTGTGTGTGTGTGTGTGTGTGTGTGTTTGTGTGTGTATGTGCCCCTCATCCTTCCCCACATTCCTCCCGAGACTGGGGGAGATCTACATCAC
>JASCQY010000201.1:39833-52753 GCA_030264315.1 Sardinella tawilis
TTTCCGATGCCCGATCCAGGCATTTTGTCCATATCGGAACCGATATCCGATCCAAATATCGGATCGGTGCATCCCTACTCATGACATTTGAAATGTATTCTCAAATTATGATTTTCCCATTTGCCGAGTAAAAATTGTGCAATAGCAAGAAATTATGTAGCCTGGGCCTATTAAGCACATCAACCAGAAGTAATACCTCAACTGATAGTCCTTTGATGTTTACATGTGAACATTTATAAATGTTCAAAGAATAGGTTAACACCATGTTGGATACAATGTACTCAAACCTGGCACAAGCCACCAAGCACTGTCATGAGTTAGACTGTATAATATTATATTTTAATTTAGGTATTCTACCCTAAATTAACCTGTTCTATAGACATATCTGACATATTCTTTGCGCCCAGCCAATGTGGTCAAGCAATGAATGCCTGGCATGCCTCTTTCTTGATGACCAGGCTGACATCAACGACTACATTCATACTTAAAAGCTTTTAGCATTTTAGTTTAGAATTCATCAATATAAAGACTTCATACCGATCACAAAGGTCAAACAAGAACGTTTTCAAGCAGGAAAATGTTTTCTAATTAACAACTCTAAACAGAGAGGTTATGTGATCTACATCCAAGTTGATGATGCTACATAATCATTTTTTCTCTCCCGCACACATACAGTACATAATTGAATAACCACTGAAAAGGACCAGGAGAGGGAGGTTTGATTCATCATTTATTCATCTTTAAACAAATTTCCAATGCAAAAACAGTTAAATTTGACCTTGCAAAAAATCTTCATTCTCAAATGAGCACAACATTCTAATATTCTGATAGGCTACATTATCTATTCACTATCCTGTTACAAATAATAACTACCCTGATGGGGCTGACATTATAGGGGTGAGACCCACTGTAACCCTCTTTTACAGGACCCCAGGTAAAAGCTGAAGCTGCATCTATGAAACCAAAACTGTCAGTCTTTAAAGGAGTTCTCAAAACCGAAGCCCTGTTGTCTGAGGCTGCCGAGTGCTGTCGATAGGTATCAGAACGACAGCAGTAGGTATAACGTAGGCCGAATTTGAGAACTAGCTGCTACTGCTAACTGATTAGGGCATATCTTTTTCGCTATGGTTTCGTGAACTGACATTAAAACTGACATTAAAAATTAGTTTGTGGATCTTTCAATCACTTTTGATTAACACAGAGCACAACTATAGCAGTGAAATTAAACTTAAGTTAGAGCAAGCACCGTGACCAAATCTTCAAGTTCAAGTTCAAATTTATTTATATAGCACATTATCATACACAATTGTCATTCAAATGCCTTGCTGAAAGTAGATCAAAAACCCAGGTCAGTGCAATGTCATAATCAGAGAATCTGAAGATTCCAACACTGCTACAGCTTTGGCCAAATGCACATGTGGACAGCACAACTCGGCCTCATTAAAATTTGATTGTGACTATCAAACATGTTCAGTTGCTCTTACAAGTTGTGGCAACAGAGAGCATTCCCACAAAATATTCCACTTGAGTTTGGTAGTGGTCTGCCCTGAAATGCTTCCCTAATTGGGAAGTGTGGGATGAGGTGATCAGTGGCTCACGGACACATTGGTTAGCTCTATGCAATAGAGTACATACTAGATCTCTTGGAGTCAAGAACAGTGCTCTTGGCTGAATGCCAACTTCTGCCAATAAGACACGGACGTCATGTCTACATCTGCTTAGGTAAAAATTCAAATGAGATAATGTACCGATACAAAATCATGCCGTGAAGTCCTCGATACCTTACACTTAACATGCTTTCTGTTCAAATGAGTTGTTGTCATGACACTAGAAGCAGTGATTTGACTGTACAGAGTGGCAACTTAATCCAAGTCCAAGATCTCTGACGGCAAAAGTTGAAAATTGTCACTTGTTAGCTTGTAACATGCTATTTCCATTTGCCCTAAAAATGACAACTGAAATGTCTGAACTGACTTTTTCTGTCCTCTTACAGTTCAGGCTATCAAAAAAATATATATTTTTAAAAAGGACCCACAAGTCAATCTTCACAAGCCATATTAAACAGGAAGTCCTGAGGGAGCAGCAATGGAACTAGAACCTGAAATGGTCTATATTCCTACCATTCTACTGATTTGAACAGATCAAAGCAGAGCTTTGAACAACTGTTTCAAAATGAAAAGTTCAGATGCAAAATCATTTAAGTCGAATTTGCGATTATTTCATTTTTATATACTTTATCATTAGTCCAACTCCAAATGGATTGTTTTGGCTTGGTTTCTCTAGACTAAACAATAACTTTAAAATTGCAGTTTGATAGATAAAGCCTAGAGATTTCTTGGAATTTATAAAAACTTACATTTTCGCATATTACTGAATATAGACTTTGAACACTTCAGATGCTTCTCTTACACCACAATACTGTAGGCTGGTGAAACTGAGCCGTTTTCAGTGATGGCGACTAAAGTCGCATTAATGCAAGCTAAGTTATCTGCATCACATAAAGCATGGCCACTGGTTGCTAGGCACTAACAACATCGTGTCCTCCAAAACATAGGCCAGCTATCCTAAAGCTATCGTAACGTTACTCTACCTGGCATAATGTATTTTATAGTGAAACGTTACTTTTATGAACTGTAAAGGTGCTCTTAAGCTAAATGCATGGCCTGGTAAAATGTCTAGTTGTAAATTTATGTTCTGACAACTACCACTTCGAATTAAATGAAAGGGGTGGTTTGCGTCGACTCTAGACACTGTGTCAACACTAAAATTAACATTACCTGACACGTCGACTTTTCAGTTACACTATCTTGTGCTAGGTAACGTTAGTAGTAATACAATAGATAGCTATGTTATCTTCATAACATCTGTATCTATAACGTGGAATTCCAAATAAATGCCCAAACACAAGATAACGTACCCCTTCATATGGGCAGAAGCTAGCGGTAGTTAGCGTCGCCGCTTGACTAGCGAACTGGTGTAGCATAGATTAGCAGAAATGCTAACATTACCGATGTAGCCTACTATTAACGTTATATCATACTTGCTACAGATGTTACGATAACTCACTCAGCTAGCGCGAGTTAACTGCAGTACTCGTAAACTAGTATTGTCTTACATATCAAAATACTCACACTTACGGTAAGATGATTAGCTAACGTTAACGTTGCTACTTCAAGTGTTATGTAACGTTTTGCGCTGGCACCACACATTGCTCTCGTAGCATAGAACAAACAAAATGGGAAATACAATTTTAGAGTTGTCTTTACACCCTGTCTTAACATCCTGCAAAAATGCACTTTGGTCAACGGAGAGATATCACAATGCGTCAGACCTGCTGCAGAAGATGCCTGCAGTCAACTTTGATCTTCGGTGGTTATGCTCTTATCGTGTCAAACAACACGGAGCATGTAGCTAGCAACGAAAAACAAGCCTCGTTTCACAGACAGTCAACCTGTATGTGTCTCCTCCCACTGCAGTTACCACGGAAACCGGTTGCTATGCGACCAAACACAAAAAAAAAGACCAAAATCTGAACGTCTTTCGTCAGACGTGCTGGAACGGCGTTTCCAAGGCGACGGAAAGCCATACACATAATGCAGAATGGAAGAACCATACATGCATAGCATGGCTTGGTACCTTTACGGGGACACAACCGCATGTTTTGGCTTTGTTTTACTTTATGTAAAAGTTGAATAGTTCACACAAATGTATCACCCAGCGATATACTACTGTCAAAACTGAGGGGGATATTCGCTTCACCGGTTTCTATTTCTATCTTTAGTAAGGTAGTGTACATGTTAGCGCCTTAACTTTAATTAGCAGAGAGTTTAGATTAGCCAATTTTAACTATAAAGAAATGGTTTAAAGTCTCGTGTATTTGTCTCGTGTGCATACTTACAAAGGTTGAATTCTGTTGTTTCAAATTGAAGAACATTTTAAAAATCTTAAAAATCTAGCGATATTACTCATCTCCTGCTGCCAGACAAAAAGTCCATCATATGCTGACGTCGTAGTGCTGAGTAATTCATTCGTTCCTCACGCGCAAACTTTGGTTCAACATGTCCTCAGACAATTCACCATATTAAACCAAGAACTGTCTCTCCAGATTTTGTCGTTCGTCTCTCATTAGCCTCCGTGCAAACTCCCACTTTACAGATTCTGTTCGAATCCCGCGAAAATGTATGGCATGAATCATTATGGTAGCTGATGATGCTACCAATGACAACATTAGTGTTCGTCACGACAGCCCACAAAGTATCCAACTGAAGAAATGCATTGGTTTGTAATTGCGTAATGATAAATCTATTTATCTATCTATCTATTTATCAATATGTCTATCCTATTTTCAAACAAACATACCTGTCACACCTGATATCCAATCCATGGAAGACGGATAGCCTATCCATTTAGCCTACAGGCTTGTTCTCAAATCTGTACAAGTTCGTACAAGGGAGATCCTCGTTGAGTGACCTGAGAGAATCCTCGTTTGGAAATTTACAGTGGGAGTTCCTGATTTTCGAGAATGCCCTCCTCTCCAAGCGAAGTCCAGCAGGTTTCCCACGAAGCCTGCACTGTCAATAGCGATGTCCTACATTCTCGCCGTTCAATAGACTAGACATTTCAACGAAGGCTTATTACTTATTGGAGATTTTATGTTGATGATTTAGAACCATAAGAGATCAGTTTCGACACAGACAGGTAGGCCGACATTTATATACTTCACGAGCCACTCTTTGTTTGTTTTTACATTTGCCAAATGATTTGTGGTATAGGCTAGCTTAGTATTCAGAATATGGAGAATGGGATAATTAGGCTAGTCTACATTTGCCTGGGCTGATTATGCAGGTTACACAGGCTGCAGTCAAGGCACATATATTTTACACAATATATTTTTTGGACGTTAAAATAAGAATAAGTCAGATTATTTCTTAATATTGCCTTAGACAATAGTCATATAGCCTATATCATTGCCGTGGTAGAAACGTTGCTATTTCTGCCAGCGAGTACTCTGTCGGAGAGGGATTCCCTAAACGTCATTACCAAGGATACAGAAAACAAAACAAAGATAGACTACCATATTTGGTTATGTACGTCATCGGAACCCCGAGGGTGGGACTAGGGGATACTACATTACAATAGGCCTACTCCAGCGCTCACACACATTCATTCATAGTCGAACCGCTTCAGCACGTTGGAAATCATATGCTTACACTGACACAACTTGCGGGATATTATGGAGTTTTAAGAGATTCAGAGAAGACCGTGGATAGCCCTATTGAAACGGATGTCTCATCTTCACGCGAAGGGGCATTATTGCGACGGGTCTGGAGTCTTGAGCGAAACTGATTCCGCAAGAAAAGTGGATTGCCTTTTTGCTTGCAACTTTTCGGAATTAAAACCAATACATTTTGACGAAGAATTTGAGGAAAATTTATCAAGGTAAGTTAATCCAAATCATGTAACAACAATGTGTAGGCTATGCCAACAATGTGTAGGCTATGTTTTTCGCCATTGCACATTAACGATAATGCATGTTATAAGTTGTTTTTCTTTATTATGGGGTTTTGTTGTGGCAGGTGACATCACATTTTCGCCTATAATCATAGGCTAGGTGTCCCGGTGTATCTTGGCTCCGCCGGGGAAATGTTCCAAGGGTTCCCCGGAGACCTCGATACCGGCTCCCGCGAAAGCACTTCTCCCTCTCTTGAGTACCTGTCATCCGTGGACTCCTTCGGGAGCCCGCCGACCACTAGCGCTCCTCCTCAAGTGAGTTTTTTTTTTCTCGATATGCATGTGACGTTTTCCCGTTGTCAACGAACCTGGCAACGGTTGAGATGTGAAGCATTATTTTGTTGCATAAGTGTACATTTCGCTGTTTTACCATGGTTGCAAGCAATGGAGAGTTTTTATAATGAAGCATTCAGCATTGACTGTCTACATGATGGAATTGCGTAAAGAAGAGAAGAGCATTAGGCCGAAGACGTTTTGGGGAAGAGGATTAGTTGGCAAAATATTTTTTGTAAAATTAAAAAAACTTTCCACATAAGCCTACGTTATGGCTTTATATACGAAGGAAAATAGCGCTTTGCAATTTCATAAGTTTTAAACGCATGGATCTGGATGACTAGACTTTGGAACTCCGGCGTAGTGGTACGTACACCACATTCGCTGTCCTCGCAAGCGTTTCTCAGGCTGCGCTATGACGTAAATGCGTTCTATTTTGGAGTGTTACGTCGGGTTGCTAAGGGGAACACCGTGGGTGTGACGATGGGAGGAGTAGAAAGGCACTAAAGAGGAACTACTCCAGAGCTGTGATTGGCTCAGATGTTTTCGTTAAAGCCGTACGTCACTGAACTTGACACGATTTCACATGAATATTAATTTAAAAACTGACGCTGGCATCGCCTATGATTCTAAATAAAGCAGGGACATGTTTAGAAGGCTCTGTGCGTATTGTGTAGTAGTAAGCCTAGTGGTTCAGTGAATGCGGCTCTATTTTTATCTGTGGGCCAAAGCTCTTTTGCTTTGGCCATTTATCACATCTATTTTTCTCAGCTCCCAATAAGATTATTGTTATTGAGCGGATATAACCTGCACCAATATAGTAAGATAATGCACTAAACATAATAAAAAATGTACGTGTCACTATGTATCTGCATACTAGGCCATATCCAAAACAAAAAACACAATAGAAAAAAAAAGAATGCAAGCCTTACAGTGTTTGAGATTAAGTAGAATAGTGAATACAATGGATACAATGAATCAGAGTTGTGGCACATTTCAATCCAAAGGTATTCGAAATGACAATTAGCTATCATTTTTAACCATCTCACCACCACCTCAAGACTAACTTATATACCTGCTACACTTACTACTGTTTCAGTGAATCTCCCATGACCCCGCTGCTTGTTTCTTTGTCTCTCAGGAGTGTGTATCAGCTGCTAGTGGTGTTGGGGCTGGCAGTGGGACAGCTAACAGTGGAGCAGGGGTGGAAATGCCAGGTTCGTTTGTGCCTACGGTGACCGCAATCACCACCAGTCAAGATCTGCAGTGGATGGTGCAACCCACACTTGTGTCCTCAGTTGCCCCTGGGCAAAGTGACGCGGGAGCATCCACTATGACCCAGCCAGGGGCCTTGGACCCTTATGATCTCCCGGGGCCAAGCTTCTCTTCTGGGTCTGGATTTACTCCTCCAAGTTCTGACACTCCTGGTCCAGTTCGTCCATCTCGGGCTCGCAGCCGCCGCTCACGGGAGGAGAGTGTATGTCTGACCTAACGTTTTGGGATCACTCCAAATAACATAAACGATCATTTTTGTCACAATTTAACTAAAGCCAGCAGAGGCATAAAGATCTAAATCCTAAATCATATTTAATTTGTATTTTGTAAGATGCTGCATGTATGCAGTTTGCTGAGGTAAGTGATGTTAATGATGAGTAAAGTCAAATTTCTTTCTCTCAGTTGACACCAGAGGAGGAGGAGAAAAGAAGAGTGCGAAGGGAACGCAACAAACTCGCTGCTGCCAAGTGCCGCAATCGACGGCGTGAGCTCACTGACAGGTTGCAGTCTGTAAGTGATATCATTCTAACTAAATGACCACAAACAAGTGGCCAGAATGTTCATCAAATTAATTATTCTAGATTTTACATCATCATGGAGATTATTTGGACTACTTAATATTATAATTGCAATTATAACTGTGTTTTTTTAATCAAGAAAAACTGTAATTCATGAGTAGTAATTTACCAGATTGTCATAATACAGTTACCTGTTTTAAGTTGAAAAAAAAAAATCCTTGAGCGATGGCTGTACAATAATTCTGTTATTCTCTACACAACTGCAATTTTCTCCTCAGGAGACAGACATCTTGGAGGAGGAGAAAGCTGAGCTAGAGGCGGAAATATCGGAGCTTCAAAAGGAGAAGGAGCGCCTGGAGTTTGTTCTGGTGGCCCACCAGCCTACCTGCAAGATCCCGTACCAGGACCAGCCGACGGTGCCTCTCCAGCAGGCGCCCGTCCACCCGCCACTGACGACCGCTGTTTCTGTGGTGGGCCTGACTGTGAAGGAGGACACTTTCTACCTGCCCCCTGCCTACTCGTCGCACCACCAGACGTCCACGCAGACGCAGCCTGCAGCAGGTCAGCCACAGCCGGGGATGATGCAGGAGGTAGCTTTTTCTAGTTCTTTCTATGGGCAAGTTGAGCTGGCACAGGGCAGCCCATGTCCTGTTGCCGCCGCTGCTGGTGGTGGTGGTGGTAACAACCCTGACGCCGGCTGCTACAACCCCTCATACACATCTTCATTTGTGTTCACCTACCCAGAGGGAGCCTGCGGGGCCAGCGCTAACCAGTGGACCAGCAGTAGCGATCAGTCATCTGACTCCCTAAACTCTCCCTCACTTCTAGCACTCTGATTGACGCCCAGTCTACCTTCTCCACATGCCAGACAACTTCATTATGCTTCAGTATACATCCTTTTAGCCGCAGTGGCTTATGGGAGGACATGCTACACTCGGTTAAATTTTAATCCAATGGGTTAATTGTTAAGACCCAATTATTAGACCTTGACTTTTTTTAAGTCAACTATCTCACTGCTTCTTTGCATTGGTATGCCTAGGTTGACAGTGTAATCTTAAGTCATTTCTCAATTCAGATTTAATTCAAATGCTTTTCTGTGACAAAATTCATGGCCTCTCCTCTCACAAGCTGTAGGTGCAAAGTACACACACACACACAGACACACACATACACATACACAAACATACACTTCTGTATGGAATATAAAGTTAAGCCACTTGCATCATGTGAGATGACTGATGCTCACATGCACTTATACATACACATATACTGCTCTTGTTGCCATTTTGTGTTTTCTTCTGTTTTCATTATCTCCATCGCTGCCCTATTGCTCACTGACTGTAAGCGGAATGTGTATTTTGAGGAATGAGGAAAAGGGGACTTGTGATTGTGTTATATTGTTTTGAGGCTCACCTCAACCATCTCTCTGTGCATCTCTTGATTGGTCAAAAGCTGGAACTTGGAATTATGGGAACAATTTTTTCTGCCTTTTTTTCCTGTCTTTCCTTGCATTCTCTATCAGCCGCATCTCCATCTGTTTCTCCTATCTCCTGTCTTTTTGTCTCTGCTTCTCTTTGAAGTCCTCCACATCTGAGAGCCCAACGGCCCCCGCCAGCCCCTGGGAACTCGACTGAGCTCCGGCCACCCCAGAACCGCTCCTGCCCCAGCATGGACCTGCACACAGAGGATCCATGGAGCTTTTCACTCCCAAACTGGCCAATTAGCAAAAGCGAAGCAAAACAAAAAAAATAAGCAGAGAGGGTGGAGTCCACATCCACAGTAACTTACAAATAGTAGGACTCTGCTAACGCAATGACAGGTCAAAGAGAGGAGATAGTGGTCATGCTGGATAGTCATCTGGTCTGTTTTCACAGATGATGTTAGCATGCCCAAGGAATAGAACAAAGGCCACAGTCGACCTGGAGTCAAGAATGACTAGCAAAAGTGCATATATTAATAAAATATTTTAAAAAATAAATTATCAACACCCCTCAGTATCAGGGGAATGGCTGAAACATTATGTCGTCCGCAGGTCTCAGTGATTTTGTGTATGGTTCTTCCTTGTTGTATATTACTGTTTTTGTTGTTATTGTGTATTCCAATGATAGTGTTAAACTTGACTGAAAAAAAGAGGCATAACAGATGGTTAGGTGTTCCTTTATTGTTACTTCAAGAGAGACCTATTTGCTGATTGTTGTAGTTGACATGTTATGACATGTTGGGAGAGAAGAGTATTTAAGGGGGCTGGAAGATCCTCCTTTGCCTTTTGAGAGGTGGCCTTTGTGATTCTGTGGTCTATTACAGATTGCTGTAACCTTGCGAATGGATTTTGGCTCTGCAATGAATTCCAGTTGCAAGATTGTGGACTTTACTGAAGTCTATGCTTGTCAGTTTATTTCCTCAGAATAATACTCCAATGGTAAACCTAAAAACATTTAACTTAGTGATATAGAATTGTTTGACAAACCTTTGTGTATGTGTGTGTTTTGACAAATTCTTGGTTTTAGAGTATAGACAGCAACAGTATGCTCTTATTATCCTAAGTCCAACTGCCAAGATGTAATATACATACAAAAAGTTAGGCTCTCAGTATTAACATCATGGTGAAAGCCAAACAAGAACTGAATGCATGTAACCTATGATATGCCTGAATATTCCTCTGCTTTGCACTCAAATGAATGTTGTGGGTGGTGATATGTGACTTTATATCCCTTGTACTTGCATTTAAGAAGGTGACATTGATTGGTTGTTGCTAGGTAGACAAACCGGCATAGTAACAGGTAATTGGAGCTTTTAATATGGTTAGAAGACTCTACGATGAGCTCTTGTTTTCGCTGCAAGTGTGTTAAAAAATGTGTATTGATAATTTCCAAATTATACTGCTAAGCCATGTTTGAATCCTGTCACGTCAATTTTCTGTAACTCTAAAACCATGCATTTGATAAACAACACAGAATCAGATTACTTTAATCATGACCACAGATTGACATGTTTTATGTTTATTTTTGAGATTTTACATTGGAATATTTTTTTAAGGAAATTACTGAAGGAAAGCACAAAAGTGAGACATGAGAAGGAGAGTGTCTTTAAATATGAATCCTTTATTTTCCTGTGAATTATTATTAATATTAAGTTTATTTTGAACATTGAAATGTTTGAGTGTTGAATTTTGTGTTACCTTTGTTCCATTTACATGTGCCATTACTGCCGAATAGATGGTTTTTTTGAGCCTTACAGTAGTTTGTTTGTCTACTGTTGTCCTTTTTTATTAAGATTATTCCATTTAATTCGGTTTGGCAACTAGTTATATTTTGTCCTACTTTTTCTATGACATAAAAGTATAGGTTTATGTGCATGTGTGTATATATTTATACACACAAATATGCTAACATACAGTATACTGTGCACACATATATACACATGTTACTTATACATAGAGTATGCTGTACATGTAAACAGATTGTAAAGAATTAATATTTGAATATTAAATCGCTATTTTTGTCATTGAATGAAAAAAGTGGGGTAAATACTTCAAGTTTGTCTGATTTCAATGAAGATATTTTTCTCACAGAAACAAAAAATAGCCTCCCCTTTCCTCAAGATGAGAAGCACCACTGCCTTGATTTTTACTATGCACACAGGCTATACCACCAGGCTATACCTAAATATAAATTCCATGGTGACATTACATAATTTCAAATGTTTACTGTAATTGTACTATGTATGTTTATACCTGTTCTCCTGTAAGTTTGGTTTACTGAAAAATTGGCCAGAATACAAATATGTCTTTTGGACAAAGCACCATGAAATGGACTTTGACCATTTTTGAAAGTAGGCTAACTATTATTGGGAGATGGCTTTATACAATGGAAAAAGGCTGAAAAATGGAAGATTCTTATGCATCCAATGGGCCGTTTTGGGTTGTTTCCCAGCTCAGTGGCCCACATTCTGGCCAAGGTTTTCAAAATGAGATGTTATTTTTTCTAAAGGGTTTGCCTCAGATTTTGCAAATGTGAGTCAATAGGGAGTGCATTTTAAAAACCCTCAATTGTGAAGAAAACAAATCCAATTTATTTGGATGTTTTTGTCAATGTGGTGGCTTTTACTTTGGAAATTATATGACTTTTGTTAAAAATGAAAGAATTCTGTTTTCTTTTGCATTACTGTTAATGATTCTATCAGTAGCTGTTTGCTGACAAAATGACAAGTCAAAAAAATGAACTGGATTTGTTCATTCTCATTAATACAGTATCCTTAGATGGAAAAAATAATAATAAATGCCTGTATCATTACTGGCGATGACATCTTCCTTCTCTTCCTATGTGAACAGTAGGCCTACCTGTGAAAAGAAGTAGAGCTAAGTTAAAGGAATTTTAATTTTAGATTCAGAGGTTTAGCAGAGGTAACTTATTTATTTAACTGGAGCAAGAAGAAAGTGGGTGGTCTGAAGAGAGGTATAGCAGCAGGTCTGGTATAGGTTTCAGATTGGTAAAACTGTGTGCTGTAGTTTAGTAATTTTTAGGCAAGAAATGTTATAGGCCTACATACATACATAGGCCTTAATCTTTGAAATGGTTCATAGATGAGACAAAATCTATTGGGAATTTGATTGAATTTGTTAATATTATGAGGATATTTCACTATTTAGGTTAACTAAACCCAGCAATGTTGGCATTCATCAGTAGACTTTGGTGCCAGTCCAATAGGCCAAGATTAAATGACTGAGCCAGTGAGCTAAACCTAAAAGCTTCACTGGTTACAAGGATCAATATAGGACCAAGATAGGTAAAATAAAAGGGTCAATTTCTCATTTACAAGAAGCCAACACATTAGAAACAAGCATACAAATTTGAATCCAAAGACTTTCAAACCAGTCATATACAGTAAGTGCACTTCCATCGCACTGGACAACTCATGAATGCCATCTACTGCCGTTTTAGAGTATTGCAGCAAGCTATTTAGTCATTTTAGATCATTTGGTGTGAGATATCATTTTTGTTCCTCATTAGAATTGGTCAGTTTTTGTTGGTATTGTGTAACATCAAATTACAATGAAGCCTGCAAGCCCTAAAATTATTCAAGGTCATATCAAATGATAATGTACATTATTGTGCAGCAAAAATGCCACATATGTAATAGCCTACAAATGTCATAAATTTGATAAATTGGTTTTCTGTCTTGCCCCCTCAAAAATTCAAGGTCTGTAGAATGTATAAAAAATACATATGGATAGATGTCTATTTAGGACAGCAATATAAAGTAATTGCAAGGATACAAGGAGTTTATTTGTCACATGCATATGATTACTGGTGTAAAAATGCAGTGAAATGAAAACAGTTTCTT
>JASCQY010000203.1:0-20737 GCA_030264315.1 Sardinella tawilis
TGTGTGTGTGTGTGTGTGTGTGTGTGTGTGTGTGTGTGTGTGTGTGTGTGTGGGTGTGTGTGTGTGTGTGTGTGTGGGTGGGTGGGTGGTTGGGTGTGGTGGGTAAGATTGAGCATTGAGGAGTGACAATGCAGACTGTATGTACTTGTCATTTGCAATCAAGTTGCATCACCTGGTATGAGTTATAACATCTGTGAATGTTTCCTGGATACATCAGATTTTGTACACCCGCACGTATATGCTCTCTCTCTTTCTCTCTCTCCCTTTCTCCCTCTCTCTCTCTCTCTCTCTCTCTCTCCGTTTCTCAAATGCTTGCATGCACACATCACTGTTAGTTTGCCATGAATGTATGCAAGTTCTAGGCCTACAGTATGACCTCCAGGTCACATGGCCTACACTCTCTATCCTACATGTTGCCATCTGCAGGGTTAAATAGTCTTTCCTTGGCTTAATGTCACTGTGTACCTACTGTATACCTACATTTATCAATCCTAAATACACAGTTAGCTAGAACTTTGTGAGCTGTAAAATCTTTGTGAAGAATGCAGGCCTCTATAGAGAATGTCATGAACATGTGTCAATTGTAAGGCAGTCTCACTGGACACAACCAGCTGCCCAGAGCTTTTGGTCTTTGCACAATTGCACCTTTGCACTTTGAGATCCCCTCAGAGAATAGATTGTTAGTGAAATCTGCTGTCACTCTGTCAAGCCCAAGCATTTCTGTTAGACTGGTATAACCAAGAATTTGTGCAGGTGTTTTCATTTAATGAAAGCTCAAATGATATCAATTCCGTAGGAATACGTTATTTTTCTCTTTTGCTATGCAGATTTGTGTCCTTACTGCATACATACATAGCTGAGTTAGGCAACATGTCTTGAGTTACACAGCTTGTCATTTCTCTGGTTTTCTTCATCTATTCCCTATAACTTAATCTCTCCCCCTCTCTCTCTCTCTCTGTCTGTTTGTCTGTCTTTCTGTCGCTCTCTCTCTCTACTCCCCACTCCCATAGTTGGGTTTGGATATGGAGGACCTGGAGGAGATGGAGGAGGATGCAGGTCTCGGGAACGGGGGCCTGGGCCGACTGGCAGGTCTGTAATCTATGTGAAGCTCCAAATATAGTTTTATAGTTTTATAGTTGTACTGCAGTAGGCGACTCTTGTCGAGGTCTGTAGGAAAAGTACATTACTGTGGAAATGTACTGATGGAAAACTACAAACTACCTTGCCATGGCATGCATAGACAGGAAATACAAGAAACTCTCTCACACTCTCTCTCACTCACACACACACACACACACACACACACAAACACACACACACCCATCTACTTCCCTTGGGTAGAGTTGCTCAGTCTAAACCACAGCATAGAAATGTCTAAATATGGTTACTGCCATTAACTAACTCCAATGTCTCAAACAATGCTTCTTTCCCCACATACTCACATACTGCAGTGGAAGAGTTCTGCTTTATTTTCAACTGTGACAGTATCATTTAGTGAGATCAGAAACTTTAGACTGTGGTAAAATGCAATCTTATCTAGCAAGGCCTTCTCTCATGCAGCTTGCTTCCTTGACTCGATGGCTACACTGGGCTTGGCTGCATATGGGTATGGCATTCGCTATGAGTATGGGATCTTCAACCAGAGGATCAAAGATGGCTGGCAGGTGAGGTCAGACTAAATGTACAGTAGTTAACACATATATATGAGAAAACACACACACACACACACACACACACACACACACACACAGTTGATCTATGTGGTCTTCAAATCAAATTTCCGGTAGGCAGCCTAAACTCCACTTACACAAATGACATAAAAACTATTCTGTGTAATATTATGTGCAGTTAGTTAATACGTTTAGATAGCTCTGATGGGTTGGCTAGAGGGTCACCATAGGGTTGGGGTGGGGGGAGGGAGGGTTTATATTCTGTTTTCACTTTGTGTGTCATATACTGTATATCTTGTGTTGTACATATTTATGAAGATGCACAATAAAAACATTTGATAAAATAAAAACCTTTTGATAGCTTTATGAATTGCATTCACACCAAGACATTCACACACTACTATGCATGTTTAAACTATTTCTTATGTGCCATGCAAAGTGAAAACACAATTTTACGAAATGCATACAAAAGTCAAACCTTATGCCAGAGGGTCAAAAGTATTCAAGGAATGTTCACTGTGATAATGTCAAGGTCCCACGAGCCCACAGTATGACCGGAAGCAGGTCATCAGTGACTCTACCAACACCGGGAGCCAATCAAGAGGCGCGTAGCCGTGCCTGACCAGCGAGTGGCTGTGTGTGAACTTGCAAATGCTGTTTGTGGAGTACTGATAAGGTCATTTAAGGTCATAGGTTATTTTTGCATTTACCCTTTGTGGGTCAGGCCTACATATTTGCAGTGCAAACTGTATGGCAGTGTAAACATGCTCTTTGGGAATCTCAGGGTAGCCAGAAGTTGATTATTCACTGACAACTACTGAGCTGTGTTGTGTCCTTTTATACAGTGTGGGCAACCCGTGATGTGGTTAAACACCATAACAAAGCTGTGTTGATACTGTTTACTGTATTTCTTATATTTCCTTGTTTGATATCTGCCTTGTGTGTGATTGGCTGGCTGGCAGGTGGAGGAGGCGGATGATTGGCTGCGTCATGGCAACCCCTGGGAAAAAGCCAGGCCTGAGTACATGCTGCCAGTGCATTTCTATGGGAGGGTAGAGGAGACGGAGGAGGGATCAAAGTGGGTTGATACTCAGGTATGACATGTGTGCATGGAACACACTTGACACACGCGCGCACTCACACACATCCACAAACGCGCGCGCGCGCACGCACACACACACACACACACACACACACACACACGTTCACAAACAGAGGTACAAACTCCATGGAAAGGTCAGTGGCCCCAAACCTGTTTTATTTTTAGTCCTAATCAATTGTCTCTACTTCTTCAACATTACTGTACCAAGAACTCTTCCTTAAATGAGGGGTATGAGGTACATGTCTGAAGCCAGTTTTCTCCAATAACTTGAAATGTTCTTCATACCCTGATCATCACAGTCAATAAATGTAATTAAATGCCCTGATATCAAAATCTAAAATGTCACTCACCTGTGGAACGGGCAGGTCTGTAGAAACCCCATCCAGTCACCCTGATCACACTGCAGCTAACAAATGAACAGTGATGAGTCCATCAAACTTTGAGCAATGTGATAAATCTTTCAAAATGTATTTTGTATTCAGGCATAAGAAATTAGAAGTAAGGGGAGAGTTCCTTTATGATTGTGTATTTTTAAAATGAATCCAGTATATTTTCAAAATTAACGTGCATTTTTAAATGTATTCGTGTCCCCTTTGTCTGTTCTTTCTCTGTAGGTGGTTTTGGCAATGCCCTATGACACCCCGATCCCAGGCTACATGAATAACACAGTAAACACCATGAGACTGTGGTCTGCTCGTGCCCCTAATGACTTCAACCTCAAAGATTGTGAGTGTGTTTGTGTGTGTGTGTGTGTGTACTGTGTGTGTACTGTGTGTGTGTGTGTGTGTGTGTGTGTGTGTGTACTGTACAGTATGTGTGTGTGTGTGTGTGCATGTGTGTGTGTGTACGTACATGTGTGAACACATTCTTACTCAATCATCCTGAAGTCATAACACTCTTATTGCTCAACACATTCCCGTTGGATTTTAGTAATACATGATAACAGATATGACAAAAACATTGTCTAGTTTGATGTGCCAGTCTTACCCATGCTGTCTTTGTCATGACCTAGTCAATGTTGGAGATTACATCCAGGCTGTGCTGGATAGGAATTTGGCTGAGAACATTTCCAGGGTGCTGTACCCCAATGATAATGTGAGTTGAGCCTCTCCATTGTGCCACTGATTACAGTGAAATAATGCGACTTCCATATTATATAGCATACAAGAAATAGTGTATATATATATATATATATATATATATATATATTTGTATGCTTATAATGTAATGTATTACTATAGCTTTAGTTATCACAAACGTGTAACATGGACACATTTTAAGGTCATATCTTCAGTCAGTCTTCAGTCAGTCAGAATGCATCCCAAACCTCACCTCATCCAAACCTCCTGTGTTTTGCAGTTCTTTGAAGGGAAGGAGTTGCGTCTGAAGCAGGAGTATTTTGTGGTGGCTGCTACTCTTCAGGATGTGATTCGCAGATTCAAGACCTCCAAGAAGAATAGTGGAGTCCCACTGTCTTTTGACACTTTCCCTGACAAGGTACATGGACTCAATTTTTTTTTATTTTTTTTATTTTTTGGGGGGGGGGGGGGGGGTACTGTTCTAATCCATGTGTACCGTGTTATTGTGTGTGTGTGTGTGTGTGTGTGTGTGTGTATGTAACAGGTGGCTATCCAGCTAAATGACACCCACCCTGCTATGGCCATCCCTGAGCTCATGAGAATCTTTGTGGACATTGAGAAGTTGGATTGGGACACGGTTAGTTGTCACCCTTGTCATACTACCTCTAGTGTACAAAATCTGCTCACCAGCCTTAGTTTCATGACTGTGCGTGTGCGTGTGCATGTGCGTGTGTGTTTCACAGGCCTGGGATATCACCAAACGCACGTTTGCCTACACCAATCACACTGTCCTCCCTGAGGCTCTGGAGCGCTGGCCAGTGGAACTTATGGAGACTCTGCTGCCGAGACACCTGCAGATCATCTACCGCATCAACCAGGCCCACCTGGATGTGAGTATCACACACACACACACACTCACACTCCCAAAGTGAAAGAAATGCACAGAGACAACCAAACTCCTGTATAAACTCCTGTCCCTCTGTTGTGTAGCACATAGCATCTCTGTTTCCTGAGGATCTGGATCGCATCCGCCGCATGTCCCTGATTGAAGAGGACGGAGGCAAGAGGGTGAACATGGCCCATCTGTGCATCGTGGGCTCCCATGCTGTGAATGGTGTGGCAGAAATACACTCCAACATCATCAAAACAGACATGTGAGTCTCACACACAAAGGAATCACTTCTCTCTCTCTCTCTCTCTCTCTCACACTCACACACTCACACACACACACACACACACACACACACACACACACACACACACACACACAGGTATAATACAGTATATGAATATATAAACACAAACACCTGATCATTCAGCTTAACATTTTAGGCACAGTAGTTGTCAGAGTCAGAGTATGGCAATAGACTACTAACAGTATAATTACCAAGTATCAGGTCACCTGTCTTGGATCTTGGAAAACTAGGAATACCACTTTTGTTTCCTGTTTCCTGTTTCAGATTCCGTGACTTCAGTGAACTGGAACCAGACAAGTTCCAGAACAAAACGAATGGAATCACTCCCAGACGCTGGCTGTTGCTTTGCAACCCAGGACTGGCTGATCTCATCGCTGAGGTAAGGGCTTACCTGTAAATTTACCTGGCAAAATTGAATCAGATCCACACACACATGCCTATAGTGCTATGCAAAGGTTCAGGCACATTTGAAACAGTGCTGTGAAGTGCTGTAAGCATTCAAAGTGCATAGAAAAGAAGGTTTAAAACCCCTGTTTCTTATGCTCTTTATTGTATTGTATGGCATTGAACACCAGTATTTGACAGTTCAGAGGACTGTGTGTTATGCACTGTGTCTGTCGGTGTTTAGGCTATTGGAGAGGACTATGTCAAGGACCTGAGTCAACTGCAGAAACTGAATGAGCTGGTGGACGACGATGCTTTCATCAGAGATGTGTCCAAAGTCAAGCAGGTGAATACACATGAGTATAAAACACGCACACACACACACACACACACACACACACACACACACACACACACACACACACATTCTCATATTGTAGAATGGCAAGAGTGTGTTTTTACCCTTAGGATGGTAACACAGGAAATGAAAGAGGACTGGAATTCCACCTCCATTTCCTGCCCAATCTGCAGTGAAATGGGATTTGGTTTGCACCTGAAACGGTGGATTCTTCACTGCTGACAGGCTAAAGTCCCAGCCCTGCTCGGGGCAGACTAGCTTGTCTGTTAAGGCAGGGGAAGCTCAGAGTATCAGCTCTCAAATCTGGTACTGTTAGAACCTGAACTCACATTCATAATAAATCCACCAGCTGAAAGTGATGACTAATAGCCTAGTTCAAGGAAAGCTTGGAAAAATATTGGGGGTGTTACCCATAATTTTAGGATATCCTTATTTTTATCCAAGAATAATCAAGAGTATTTTAGCAATACACTTTTATCCTGAACCTACACAGGACTACTATTACAAGGAGACCAAGGACTAAGTCAGAGCTGAAAAGTATGGTCATAGACACAGTGTTTTTTTCAGTTTGTCTGCTTTGACCTTACCCTTACCATTAGAAACAATGGTAAATACATGTACACCTGCAGTGGAGCAATCCCAGATGAATATGTGGAGATAGGCAGAACGAAATTCAGATGACGAGAGTCAGGTTATTGACCTTGCCATCAGAAACAACCAATGGTGGCTTGTTTAAGACGGCAGAATTATGCAGCCTATAGTGGCTGTTGGACAATGTTGATCAAAATGCTGCTGATGCTGCTTAAAAACACAATATATTAGGTAAAGTGTGGAGTATTAGGAGTTTCAATTTTATAGTTTACATTTTGATGTTATTGTCTGGCTTATCAGGCTACGGACGAGACCTGTGCAAAAGGCAATGTAATGATGCATTTAATTTTGTCTTTACTCTTACCTCAGTAGGACTGATGTAGGACTAGTAGAATTCTTAGATGATATATTTAGAATATGATGGTCTGAAATTTAATTACATTGATCTGAACAGATTAATACAGGTAGCCCCTCTGTTACTGAGTTATAAAAATGTATACTCCCAGAGCCAATTCAGATAGGCCCTAAACTTAAAAACGTCCTCCTAAGCGTATACACTACTAGCAAACATATTCATTCAAAGATGAACAGCATGTACATAGTAAGAGAATATGAACATCCTCTCACTCACATATTCATTTTCCCAGTTACTGACTCCCATTGACTCAATCACCCCATTCCCTGAGTGCCATACAGACAGGCACTCACGGACATACTGTTCACAGGCACTCACACACACACACACACACACACACATACACACACACACACACACACACACATATACATGAGCTGAGGAACACTTACCCTGCAGTCATTTCCCTTGATGCACACTGGTGGAAATGAGAGATTGCAACGGACAGAGAAACAAAGAGATCTGTTCTGTAGCTAGCTAACCCTTAGGCAGTCAGTCAAGTTAGTCTGATATTAAATACCATACACACACACACACACACACACACACACTCACTCATAATCTCCTCTTGTACTGCACAGGCCAAGACAGGCTCCATCCCAAAGCACACACTCTTCTGTTATTGCTTTCTTATTGCTGAGTCAGACAAGGACATTCCGTGGCTTTCGATGGCATTTATTATCTTGTTATTTTTTTTCACAAGCTCCGTCATGCTTTTAGTGCACCTGTTCCCATACAGAATAGTGTCTCTGCAATAATGGACAGCTTCCAGCTGGGCCTGACCTAGGTTCTACTTATTTACTGAATAGCTTGGTTTGATTCATTCAACTTTGGTCAGGCTTCCTGAAAACAATTCAACGATGCTTGTACATGAAAATTTTTGTAGTCAAATGAAACGGCCTATGGAAGTCAACTAATGTACCACAATCCTGTCATTTCCCTAACCAAAAACAAAAAAACACAGTGCAGCATTGCTAGATATCCTTGAACATTCACACATTACCCACATAACAGCCCCATATTACTCTCAGTGCTGTTGCTGTTTTGCCTGAGTAATGCATTGTGGGTCATGATGTGCTACAGGACAACAAGCTGAAGTTTGCCCAGTATCTGGAGAAGGAGTACAAGGTGAAGATTAATCCTGCCTCCATGTTTGACGTCCATGTGAAGAGGATCCACGAGTACAAGCGCCAGCTCCTCAACTGCCTTCACATTATTACCATGTACAACCGTAAGGATGACACATGTTCACATAGTGTACACACCCAGTCCCACACACGTCTTCACACACACACACACAAATAAGACTTTTTTCTGACTCTTGTCAGGCATCAAGAAGAAGCCCACTGCAGCTTTTGTTCCGCGTACGGTCATCATTGGCGGAAAGGTATGCAAGGAGTCTCTCCTTACAGTTCAAAAATGCAGCATGAACCAGCCTGCAGTCCGTCCGTCACATTGTGTTCTCCCTCAGATGTTTGCTGTGATGTTTGTCTCCCCCTGCAGGCTGCTCCTGGGTACCACATGGCTAAGATGATCATCAAACTCATCACCTCTGTGGCTGAGGTGGTCAACAATGACCCAATCGTGGGCAACAAGCTGAAGGTCATCTACCTTGAGAACTACAGAGTATCTCTTGCAGAGAAAGGTATGCGAAAAACATGTAGATAGCAACATGCATGCAATGCAATATTCTCATCTGGCCATTCATAAAAAAAGAGATGGATTATCATACTGTATATGGCAATGCCATTCTGCCATTGCCCTATGTACATGTATGTGCACACACACACACACACACACATTCATTCATTCACCTCCTATTCTAATCACTGTGTATTTATGACCCCCCCTCCCTCTCCATGATGTCTCTGACCAGTGATCCCAGCCACGGACCTGTCTGAGCAGATCTCCACAGCTGGCACCGAAGCATCGGGCACGGGCAACATGAAGTTCATGCTCAACGGAGCCCTCACCATTGGTACCATGGACGGTGCTAATGTGGAGATGGCCGAGGAGGCAGGCGAGGAAAACCTCTTCATCTTTGGCATGAGGGTGGAGGACGTAGCTGAGATGGACAAAGAAGGGTGAGAACACTTACCTTACACATCCACAAGCTGCTGAGAGACGGGTGTTATTTATTTTATTCATAGCTATTTGGATAGCTGGTCTTTAGCTTTTGTGTTTTTGTTTGATTGATTGATTGTTTGTTGTTAGTTGATTTGCATCACACCTTCGATTCTTTTATTCCTCTCAGCTACGATGCCATGAAGTATTACAAGGAGCTGCCGGAGCTGAAGCAGGTCCTGGATCAGATTAAGAGTGGCTTCTTCTCCCCACGCCAGCCTGAGCTCTTCAAGGACATCATCGACATGCTCTTCAATCACGACCGGTACGTACTGTACAGCACAGTCCACACCAGAGAGGGTAAAAGTCAATATTCCATGATATTTGGTCCACACAGTGCAGTGCTGAAAACCTAGGGAGTCGAGAGTTTTTCTTTAAAACAATAGTCCAGCAAAAAGGCCTTAATTTCAGTTTTGTTTTCCTCTGCCCTGTTCAGTTAGCATCAGCTGGTGATTAACAAATTCAGTAGACTGAAAAGCCAGACTGTGACATCAAATGTATAGTCTGAGGACTGTCCATAGAGCTCAAGTCTAGGGGTGGAATCAACGCTTGTCTTTCAAACTGCCTCTGCAAATACAGCAATAGGACAGCGCTAGGACCAATCATCGCAACGAACAAGATGATGTGTTTATGTCACTTGAGTGCTTCTTTCTGCTCATCTTTCAAAGAAAAACCCAAGAATAACTCTTAAAAAAACTGACTATACCTGAATTCACAATATCTGTGCTAAATTAGTTTTTTTTCTCTAGGAACTGTGGAAGTAGAATAATTAGCTGAGTATACTGAATAATTACTGACACAAATTTGATTTGTTTAGTCTATTAAATTGTTAATATTCTTTATATAACCCTTTTTTCTTTATCTGACAATAAGTTGAAATTTCTTCATGATCTGAATAGTATTTATATTTTATGTTTTTCAGATTCAAAGTTTTTGCAGATTATGAGGCTTACATAAAAGCTCAGGAGAGAGTCAATATTCTCTACCAGGTAAATTACTGTATGATCATTTCATGGATTTATGCATGCTGAGAGAAAGAGGGAGGGAGAGAAAGAGACATTCTGAGTAAAATATAAACATCAATCATGTCCCCAGGATTCAAAAGAATGGACCAAGATGGTGATCAAGAATATTGCTGCTTCTGGAAAATTCTCCAGTGACCGCACAATCACTGACTATGCCACAGAGATCTGGGGTGTGGAACCCACCGACCTGAAGATTCCTCCCCCCAGCGAGCCACGTGAGGCCATAGAGGAAGCGGCTCGTGCCTTAAAGTTGTAAGGACATCAGTCATCAAAATGGGCGTTAAGCGCTTCTGTGTTTTGTACTACTTTTACCATGAGAAAATGTGTCTGCAGATTACATTGTACCGGTAACTGAACTCTATAGTTTGGGTCAATGCCATAGAATTACGTACTTTGCACTTTTCGCCTTAAAACTTCTGGTGTAGAGCCAGAGTAACTGCTTTTGCACTTAATTCTGGTTATTTTGGACACCATGATCTGTGTAGTTATTTCAGTGCAATTAACAAATGCTGATTGTTAGTCACCTTCTCAGTTACATGGTCAAGTATCTGTGTTTACATTCTCAGACACATGCAGTATACTTGCCACCCCCCCACCCCTCTTTTTTTGCAAACTCAAAAAGGGTTTTAATGTCTGGCTATTTCTTGAACATCCTGTCTTTATTTTCACAATGTTACTACCACAAAACTGTTACACTTCACAGTTACAGCCAACTCTATCAGCTAACCTGGTGTTAGTTTGAGCATGTGTTGTATTTGGTTGCAGTAGTCACTATTTAGTCTCCCAGTCCTATACTGTACTTGAAAAGCAGTTCCACCACATGTGTTTGTTGCCCTTTTGAGTCATCTGTAATTTCTGATGTGACTGTCATCTTGACAAAGTCTGATATTCTCCATGTCTGTGATTCAATTTGGTTGACAAATTCATTACATTCCTAAATACTTACATCGCATCTACCTTATGGCATTTATTACTTTCTCTGAATGCTTTTTTTAATGGTAGTCTATAATGGACCAGAATCTAAGCACACAGGAATTAAAACTGAAGTGATTCTTACTTTTAAAAATGGCTTAGACAGTTCAAAATAGGACTGTCATCTTGGTCAAATAATAAAAATGGAAAAACATATTCAGTGAACTCATTCTTTCCATAATCAAATACAAACTATTACTAAAAACCAGTGACAGAATATGGTTTTAAAGGTAAATCAGCGATGCTGGTGGAAATTGTGTTTATATTTACATCTCTTAACAGACACTTTTGTCCAGCAAAACCTTCCTCAGGGATGTGGTTGGCAAAGAACAAAAAAGCAGGAGGATATTATGGAACCCTGAATATCATTTGCGCAACTCTTTCATAGCTACTTACCAGTAACCTATCCACCAAACATATGACTATCTTCATCATTTCTTAGTATTTCCTTAATGGTGTGAATCCTGAGTGAGTGTCTAAGAGATAGAGAATACAAGTAAAGAGGTAAAAACTGAGAAGAAGATATAATGTGTAAGCTGGGAAAAGCAGGAATTTCTAACAAATCAGGAAAAAATCATGTGTGCTCCATTATTATTGTAGTCCGGATACTAGTTGGACATATGGATAACTAGTGAATCATGAGGATTTATTATTATACAGAAACTGTAATGTGTTTACAAAAAAACAGCAAAACATCACTGACTGCACATTTAGCTGTAGAAGATTGTTCAGTATTATGTGTTATGACATATACTGACCTTCTACACTTCACCTCGTCATTCTTGTCAAAAACATCAAGTAAAGTGTTACCACCTATTTTATCAATTGATGTTACAGGAAATAAAGAAACGGATGCTAAAATTTTGTTACATACCTGAGATGTTTGCAGAATCCCCTTTTGACAAAACATGGTTTCACAAAAGATGTAGTACCATCTCCTGTAGGTAGATGGTGCAATCCAATTTGGAATCTACTCAGGCCAGATGCATGCAAACCTACAGTAGGCCTATAAAACATCATAGCCTACTTGTATTTCTGCAGTCGGGTCTTTTTATTTGTGAAAAACATAGAGGACCAGTCATATAGAGCACATAGACCCTATAATGTAAAAATGTAGGCCTATACCATAAATGCCATTTCTGGACTATTATGTAAAAATGTTGTGGATTGGATCAGCAATATAGCAGCATAACACTTCACTTGCAAACAAAGTATTTAAATTTCGTGTTGAATTAAGCAGTCTAACTGTGGATCTCACAGCCAATTACCAGATAAACATATAAATATAAGATCATTTACATTATTGAGTTACTGTTTGATGTTTTCTAATGTGAGAGGAAATACCTGCCTAACCCAGGTAGACACACACCTACTAGTAAACACATTACCTCATCCATCCCTCCTGGGACAAATCAGCTACCATAGAGACTTACAACATAGGTAACTGTAGGATCTTCCATTGAAAGCATGCCGCTAATTCTGAATGAAATATCAGACAAATATAGGCCTATAATTTATCTTTTGAATTGTTTTATCGCCTTTGTCACAGAGAAAAAAAAATCAGAAAGTAATGGCAATTTAAGCACCAAGATATAAGGGAATAACTGAGAATTTGGGGGTTACTTTTGTGTTTTCTGCTTGAAATGCTACAAGGCTGAAACAATAGGTTGAGGTAAAAGAGAATTTATTTGATGACCATTTGACCAATTAGAGTCTTAGCCTACCTTTGAAACACACAAAAAACTGTCTTTTGATTAATATAGGTCATTGTAGCCTAATAAAAGGACGCTGAAGAATTGGGCAAATGTGTAGGCCCAACTTCTTGGTTACACTTTTGCTCCAAAAAGTCAAAGTTAAACCTATTTGTCTTTCACACACCTTTAATTAATAGGCTAGTGCCACCCTACAGTAGCCTATGTCTAGGCCAAGGCGACTATTTTGTGTGTATCCTTATCGTCTACGCCTACCTTTATGCAGATTTTATGTAGGATAAATACTTGTCTATATCAACCTACACGAGAAAAGACTGGAAAGAAAACTGAAATGGACAATTCTTTCTGTTGGTCCTCATTGCTTGCAAAGAAGAGGTCGAGGAGGAGGAAGCTCATTACGTCTTGGTGCGTCACTGCCTCTTCCTCTCTCAGGGGCTTTTCAAAATCCTCAGCAAGATTCAGTTGACTAGACGGGAATGTCTATGGCCGTGGATGGGTCACGCCAAGCCGCTTCGACAAACAAACCGTGACTTTTTTTCACCGGCGTCACAGGAGAATAAAAACTTTTCTGCGGACACAATTGGGAAATTAAACTTTAAAGAAATACGTCCTAGCTTGAAACAACGGTGAAGTTCGCGATATTTATTCACTCCCCAGGGGGTGCATAGTTTGCTGGAATCTGGACGCGAGCATCATAGAATTCAAAAAGCCTCGTGGGTAAGTCAGTCCGATTTTTTTGAGTAGCTAGATTTTTTTATTGTCATCTTAACATCCATTTCCTAATAGCCTGTATTAGATTTAACATTATTGGAAAACCTGTGTGTTGTTTTATCCCTGCCTTTCTCCTCAACAAGTGCAACAGTTGGGCGACAGTGATTTGCATGTTCTGTAGCCAGGCTCACCACTTTACGGAGATTCTGAATGTTTGCTTTCATTGCCGTTTGTCTTTGATTAGTTTTCACTCACAGAAGAAATGGTTAACGTTAACGTTAGCTGAAGTGGCTAACGTTATGTGACAGAATAAAGCAACTGAATTCCGTTTTGTATGTGAAGTTTGGCAAGTAGGCAAGTCATCATTCTGCAGGATGGTAACAATATTTGTTGGGCTTGTTACAATGTAACAATAATGTGTCGGAAGTATCTCCCTTTTGCCTTCTCTGTTAGACGTTCTATTTACTTAGCCTAACGTTACTGTGAAGGACTGTTTGCGTCCTTCATGGTTCCGCTATTCAGTAACGTTATTTTTTAATGCAGGCCAACAGGAACAATGCAGGTCATTCATATGCACACATATTGCTTGTCTATCTGAGTGGTCAGACGAATGGAAAGTTGGACAGCTTGTAAACATAAATTCACAGAACCTGTTGAGTCGCAAGCAAGTTGTTGTTTGCTGGGCTATAGCGAGCCCAAACCCGTTCGAATCTTTTGTCTGCTGACACCCTGTTCTTCGGGAAGGTTGGGAGGACTGGACGCCTGCTTTGATTTGATCACTTCCTCTTGAGTTCCGTGACTGAGTGACCAAGATTTTAGGAAAGTAACGGGCCGGTCGCTGCCGGTTATTTACCACGGCGTGTAGCTTACGGTCTACCAGTTAACCATTTAATCAAGTGTTGATTAGCAAGGTTGCATATGTTGTCTCTTTAGAGAGGGCAGCTACATATCCCAGCACAAGACGGCAAGCTTGGCGTTCGTTATTGAGGATGTAAAGTTAGTATGAGCTCTATAGGCTACTATCCATATGTCTTGGGCAGGTGCTGGGATTAAGTTACCCTTGCACCCTCGCAGCCCCTTGACTTACCTTGTTTAAGATTGGCCTTGGCTTGATTATACTACACCTTTCCGTAAATTGGGTTAACTGCAGTTCCTGCACAAAGCCTGTGGTCCCTCTCTCTCTCTCTCTCTCTCTCTCTCACACACACACACACACACACACACACACAAACACACACACACACTCTTGCTTTTATTGTCATATTCGGGTTCTGGTGAGTAGTCAGACAGCCTCATTTGGCTGAGACACACTGTGAGATGACATCCTTCTTCAAACATTGGAACTTGTTAAAAATGTGTTTTAAGCTTGAGACATTTTGCTCATTTATATTGTCTGTTTTTGGCAACATTTTTGAAAACCTCATGCAAGTCACCAGCACCAGCATTTGTTCAGTTATTTTGAAATCAACAGAGGTAGGCTATCAGTGAAAATTATGGATAAACAAGAGAAAAGGGAGCAGGGGACAATTTACTTGCAAGGAAGACCTGTGACTCAGGACCACACTTTGTTTTGGACATCCCTCTTTAGACTGCTCTGAGTGGTTCAGTTGGACAATGATGTAGCTGCTGGATTAATATTTGGTGAGCTGCTGCTCCTGCTGAGTGTGTGCTAATGCATGGGCCTCTTTCATATTAGTGAGTCCAGCGCGTGTGTGTGTGTGTCTGATTGTGACTTGACGGGCTATTGTGTGCAGCATGAATGGGGGTCTTAGGGCTGGAGCGAGACACCTGTCCACTCTCCCCACTTTCTACGGCCACTAATGATGTCACTATGACAAAGAGCAGCTGGACGAAAGGGGATGTGTGCTTTGGGGTGTGTGTGTGTGTGTGTGTGTGTGTTGGAGTGAAACTAATCTACCTCCGCCATGTGTCTTTGCATGAGTACATCTTTTAGGAAAGTATGCAAAATAGTGGCAACTTTTTTGAGAGAATTTGAAAGTTTGTGGTGCCTTTGAAATTCTCCTGAAATTGTTTATTCACTTATCCTAATTCTAATTATGGTGATCAAGGTAATTTTGCCCATACGGCCATACGCAGAGCATAGTGTTTTAATGGGGACCATCCCAGTCAGTCAGAAGCCACGCTGAAATGAAGGCGAAAGAGCTTTTTTTTTTTTTTTTTGGCTAGGAATACTTTGTATATTGCTTATGGCTTCATCTGTGTCTTACTTGATCACCTCCCACTGAGTGTGTTGAGGTTGAATGAGTTGAGGGCATCACCGTTGCCATACCAGCATGTTTATGAGTGAACCAAAGCAGAACTGCTTACTTTGCACTTTGTTGTAGGTGGAGCGTATGTCTTTTGACACTTTTTCCATTAGTTGTTTAGGAGGCAAACATAACTCAGATCTTTTGACACCTGTACTGATCCAGTGAATACATGGGGCCTAATGCAACCGGCAGTAATCAAAAATGGACCACCAGAGGTTGTGTTAGATACAGTAGATGATGGCTCTGCTCGGAACAGTTTGGTGTTTTTTTTTTTTTGTGTGTGTGTGTGTGTGTGTGTGTGTGATTTTTATTTTATTTTATTTTATTTTTTTTTTGTTCACTCCACCCTTAGCCCATCCCTTAGCTCCATGCTGGGCTGCTATCTGCGTCACCTCTGTCATGCTCTGGTCTCTGCCTAGCCTGGGCTGCCGCTTGATCGCTGCCCTGACACAAAGCTGATTACGACATGTGTTGGGATGAGCAGCGAGGTACTGTAGGTCTGCTGCCTGAGGACAGCCGGCCCCATGCATCTGACTGGCTGCATGCTGACCCAAACCTGTGAGCCACTCCTCTTCTGGCAAGCATTGTAACATGTGCTATGATAATGCTAACGCCAAGCTAACATCCATGGCGCTATTTGGAGCCCTGGTTATTCGTGTTTACATTCACGTTTGCACGACATCAGGGTGTATCTGTACTGTATGTTATGTCATTCTGGCTAAAGGGAACTAATCGTTTTAAATACATTATTGTTGTTGTCCGAGAACTGAAAAAAGTGTGATGCCACATATCCTGTGTTGCCCAACTGCATTTTACACAACATTCTGTTGTAAAAGTTGCTTTTGGCTACATTCACTCAGCAGCCTTTTGGTGCCACTCGAACCGCACACTGATGGAGCCATTTGTAATTCATTGCATATTAGCCTACATGTATGTCAATTCATGAATGGGCTTATAGGCTACTCCTTAAGTCTGAGCCAGTGCAGGCTGACTATGGTAGGAACCCACTTGTTTGTTTGCCATCCTCATTAATGGACCCTGTCCATGAGATCACTTTCACTGGCCGAGCCAGTGTGTGTGTGTGGGGCTTCTCTCGTGTGGCCAGTGCCCAGCTGACAGACTGTCTAATTAACCTTGTCAGGGGCTGTTAGCCCAAGTCCTGCTTGATGGCAATTAGCTGACCGGCAGGCGGGCAGCGCGGCCGACTTGGTCCAGTGCCAACCTGTCCCACTGGCCACCCGGCGGGCACCCGCACAGTGGGGTCAGGGAGTTATGCAGCCACGCTGAGGTCATGGGCCATAAGTCCTGTTTTTAATTAGTCAGCCTATGTTTCTATCTTCCTGTGTGTGTGTAGGGGGGGTCATAGCTAAGTCTAGTAAGCACAGAGGAAGGAGTGCTTGGCTGTTCAGAATGCATGACTGAGGCTAGACTAATGATCAACTAGCCGCACAAGAATAATAGTCATGACCCGCTAATCATGCTAGCGCCAGCAGGAGATCTGAAAACAAACCCACAATTCCTGCTTGTTCCAGCCAGGTCATCACTCACATGAGTATTGACTGAATTGGGAGGTCCCACTTTCAGGGATTCGGCTTCACATAGCCCATAGTCAAAGGTCACTGGGAAACAACGTTGGGAGGACTAGGCTATAATTGGTATCTACTGTGAAACTAAGTTACAGGACCTGAGACACCACCCATTTGAGCTTATAACAAAATATTTTGTCTCAACTCTGGGACAATCAAATTTGATAGTTCTTCCCTTGGTTGGTCATTGTGTGTGTGTGTGTGTGTGTGAGTGTGATCATTCACAAGCAATTGAATCCATTTCTGTTTAACTTAATGTTTGTTATATTGTCCCCCACATGGTCAGTTCCATGTGATTCATAGCATCATGTTCATGTACCTCAAGCATAGAACACAAAGTCTTGGAGCACAGGTCAGGCAAAGGTGATACAAAGTTGGCGTCATTGCACAGCAGTGTGTCCATGAGATGAGGCCTGAAATGTGCAGGGTTACGAAATAGTTGCGGCATCTACTGCCATCAATAGCTTCTCCGATCACTGATCCCTGTGCCAAGAGGCTTATACAAATCCGCCATGCCCCATGTCCCCATCATTTGCAAAGGGGTGAGGAGGAGAGTTCAGTGGGCACACCTACCGCACAGGATCATAATTGAGCGGTTGGCGCCCTGGAGAGAGTAGAGTTGTGGAGGCTTGGTCAGAGGAGGTTGTGAGTCTAGCTCTGAATCGGGCACCACACTCACACACACTTAACTTAAACGCATCAGGACTTCCAGCACCCACAGACCGGAGACATGAGGCTCACCCTTGGACCAGAGTTTTCCGATGTGGAAGTGTCTCTCCTTAATGTGAGTTTTAGTTCACTTAACTGGCCTTTTTTTTAAAAAGATATGAAGATAGAGTTGTGTGTGTGTGTGTGTGGCTTGGCTAATGGAGTGATGGGGACCAGGATGCAACATGGAGATTTTGCGGCGTTGATATCTGATGTGATGCTACCAGTCAATTGGACTTCACCTCAACATTATTCTTGAAGGATTTTCCTTAATTTGGAGCCTTTGATTTTTGTTTTTAGACAAGGTAGTACTAGTAGAGGATGAAAAAGAAACTGATTTTATTAGTGTGTGTCATTTTCTTACCATAATATTGAGGATGAGGGCTAGGTGGGCAGCCGTCTAACGCCAAAGAGGATGGAAATTGATCCTCGGAAGTCATAAGTGTGCTATTTTTGTATCTATTCAATCCCCCTATGAATATTCGAACATGTGGATGAATACAGCCGTCCCGGACCTTGTGGATTTAGGAGAACTCTGACAAAGAGGTTTTTGGACTTTTTCACAAATCTGATGATGGATCATGAAATGGTTTCTCTCACTCTCTGTTTAAGGAGTTCTAGAGAAAAGTTTGTTGCAGTTTGTTTTTCTTGGGTTTTAATGTGTAAACAAGTACTGGAATGTACTGCTCCAACTCTCATATTTCACACAAGCCTGTTTTCACTTTGTTTGTTTTTTTCAAGCGAGGAAGGGAGTTTTGGTCTCATAACTTATTGGATCGGTGGGCGTCCTATTCTAAAGCATGTGGCTATATGTGGTTTGTCATACTCGTTTTGTACTGTGATGTAACGCTAATCTCTATTACTGCAATTGAACTGGGTTCACCCTGGACTGCTTCACACTTATGAGTATCTTCCACTACTACACCATTACTACACCACCACATTTACCTTTTGAGCATCGAGACGGATGTTTTGTACAAGCATGTTGTTTCATAATTCGCTTTTAATTCCCTTCCTCTTTTCTCCTCCCTCCTTCCCCCATTCCTTCCCTCTATCAGGGCAGGGGTCTGTCCTATGGGATGGACGAGACTCAGCAGGACCTGTATGAGGAGCGTCTGAAGGAGGTCTTCCACAGCTTCGATGGCAGCGGCTCCGGATCCCTCAGCCCAGAGGAGCTGACCGAGCTGTGCCAGGCTCTGCAGCTGCAAGACGCCGAGCCTGCCCTCCTCAACCACCTATTGCAGAATCAGGACCAGCTGACGGGCAGGGTAAGCATCCAATGGCAGCGAGGTTTTGTGGCCTTTTTGGAGCAGCAGGATTGTCAGGACACCTTCTATCTCGTTCTATTATAAGCACCAAGTGGCAACATTGCCAAAAGTTACATAGTGGCTGGCTACAGCTCCGGTCCCATAGGCACGCAGGTTCAAGTCTGACCTGTGGATACCCCGTCTCTTTCTCTCACATCCTGCCTCTCTTCGCTGTCTCATCACAATGCATCCAACAATATGCTTTGGAAACATTCTAAGGTGGATAATATTTCATTTGGCTGATGTAATCGAAACTTATTATAATCTAGGCACAAGCAGACATTTAGGGAAAAAAAGGCTTTTTTTTTCCCCATTTCCTGCTCCAGTCCCATTCACCAGTCCAATATCCGAATGATGACAACATGGGAAGAATAAAGGGACGAAATATTTAATAATAATAATATTCTATTATTATTATTATTATTATTATTATTATTATTATTATTAAGTTACAATTGCCGTTGTTCTTAAAGAGGACGGAGCAAAGGGAGAAAAGCAAAAGCGGGTGAAGGGGAGATGAAGAGTGAGGAGCCGTCTCGTTCGGCAGATGTACGGTAGATGTGATTGGACAAAGGCTGCGGCCCAGTCCTCTCCCAGGTGTCTGTTGTCACAGCGACCAGGCAAACAGTGTGTCTGTGAGTTTGGAGGGCGTTGATTAGAGAGCGGTGCTCAAGTGCCAGGGGCCCCCTGTCTGTCTCCCTCTCCCTCCCTCTCGGCAGCTATCGCACACACACACACACACACACACACACAGGCACATACACTAACATAAAAGCATGCTCATAAGCAGTTCACAGAGGTGACCAATTAGTGTGAGTCAAATCCTGGAGCCCCTTTTTTTTAGATTAAAGGAGGAGAACTCCTCAGACTGATTTTTGATGTCTGTCTCAATGCACTCCTTTGTGTGTGTGTGTGTGCGTGTGTGTAAGGGGTGGGGGATAGAGGCAGTGGGGGAGCGATCTCTGGAGTGTCCGCACTCTGGCCCCTTACCCCACCCCACCCCATGCCTTAATGGCGGTGCACGCGCACACAAAAGATGTGAATATGCATCAGGTCGCTGGCAGGCAGACAGCTGCTGCTCTCGCTCCCTCCCTCCTGCCTCGCCTCGCCTCGCCTCCCCTCCCCACACTCTGCCATCTCCATCAAGGACCCAACCCCCACCTCCTCCATCTCCACCTCCACCTCCTCCATGGCCCACACTTCAGACCTCCACCAGACATTTTATGATGGCTCCACTCCAAACAAACAGTGTCAGGCTTTATCTGCCAGAGCGTTGAAATCAAGGCTAGTAGATTGTGTTACTGGGCAACAGCGCACTACCCTATGGCATCACATAGAGACCAGGGCAAGCGCTTTGTTGTCGTTCTTTGTCCTGTCTGACTGAACGTTGTTCTGTGTTGTGTTGTGTTCCACAGGTGGATTTTGAGCAGTTTAAGAACGCGCTGATTCTGGTGTTGTCGTCGAATATAACAAACCCAACGGAGACAGAGGAGACTGTATCAAACCACCCAGGTCTGGGGGGGGGGG
>JASCQY010000204.1:8291-18609 GCA_030264315.1 Sardinella tawilis
AATATAGACCGCATACCGTCTATGCTTGAAATTATACCGCAATATGAATTTTAGGCCATATCGCCCACCCCTATGCATATCCCTTGGTAGCCAACATCATCAGCATCACATGAATGGAAGATTGGAGTTTCTTATTTCTTTTTGGAGTGCACAAGGTCAGCATCCATGTAACAACCACTTACTGAACCTTAAGAGCCCGTAACTGCAGAGTTGTCCCTCTTTTGTGCCAGACCTCCCAGGAGCACGTAGCAGGGGGGGCTAATAGATCTGAAAGTGCGCTGAAGTGGTGCCATCCTTCCAGCAGCGGACCGTATCGATGACTGCCGAGCGGCACAGTGGGCACGTTCTCTCCCGATCAAACCACTGGCACAGACAGTCCTCACAGAAGACGTGCTAGAGGACGTGCACACACACCAAAAAGAAAAGCACAAAAAAGGGATGACTAATGTCAGCAGTGAAGCCTTGATGTGTTGCATTTCAGTGGCATTTGCCCATCAATCTAGAGCACTGCACTCCGTCTCCGATCTAAAAGCATGGGTAGAAACCGTCACTGCTGAACACCGCCCCGTTCCAGTGACCGAATAAGAGCAGAATCATCCTGTCTGGTCAGACAAGCTGGACTGAGTAAACATGGTTAGATGGGGCGGGCGGCACATGTGACTTTGTCCCAATGAAATATACATAAGAGGAGTGTGAATTTGAAATATACCCAAATAAGAAGAGAAATGTAGTCAAGGTGATTTTTGATTAACACGGGACAATTTGTGTAAGTGTAAATAAATAGCAAACTAGCCATTATACTGTATGTTTGTTAACTGATAGATAATTGTTAAATATTACTGAGCTGTTTCCATGTAAAGCATTGACATGCGACTCAAGAGACTGCTGGGAATGCAACCTGATGAGAAATGGGTCAAATGGATCATATTTACGTGGTAACGACGGGATGACGTTTGACAAAACACTAATATGATCAAAGATCACTCTAGTCAGTGCAATCCAGGGTGTTTATGGTTAAAGGTTTTTTTTTTTGGTGCATGGATTTTCTGTCTGAATTTCCATTTTTGATTATGTTGTTATTCTTATTGCATCTGTGACGAAACTTAAGGTGTCAGATTTCTATGCATACAAATGGAAACTTTCCATGCAGTCAGTAAACGGTTTTGAATCAGTTTATGCGTTATACATTTAGAGCACAGGCCCATGTGCAAACGGTTTATTAGTAAACCAAATATGGCCATTTTTAGTTTATTCCAATCGGAAAAAGATGTTTACAAGACACAGCCATATTCAGTTTATTCTCTCTCAACTGATTCAAAACTGTTTATTGGCTGCATAGAAATGCACTGAATGTCAAAATCCATTCCATTTTCCGTAAAAAAAACAAGACTATGTACTGTAAACAACCCCCAGCAGTGTAGCATGTGTGCCGTACCTGGCAGAGCAGAGCCACGGGGTCTCTGAACTCAGACTGGCAGATGGCACACACGTCTCCTGCTTCAGTGCACTGCTGGCCGCTGGCCCTCATGCCGTAACTCTGCAAGGAGCACAAAACAAAACAAAACAAAACAAAACAAAACAAAGCAAAGCAATGGAGCACAAACGTGATAATATTGTGTCCATGACCGTACAGACATCAGAAAATATAAGACAGCAATCCGTACTGTAACCCTGCAGTACATAACGTCTCATCCCATTTAAGAAATAAAAGGCACTGTGATCAGACTAGAGGTGGGAAAGATCGGGCACGACTCTGCATACTGTGTTTCCATCAACTGTGTAATGCTAATAAGAAATTAGGCTAATCAAGTGACATGTTCTAACCAGCTGTGGAATTAACGTCTATGGACAGAAATGCGGTTAATGCCAATATACGTGATTTTGACTGTTTCCATCGACTTTATTTGCATTTACCTTAGTCGTATCAAAAGTTAAACCACCTCTCTGAAGCGAATCAAATTTATATTCGTATTAAGGGACTAATGCGACTTTGCAGGTGTTTCTATGAAGCATTTCTTATTCGCCTAACCTAAATTCGCATTTATAAATTGGATGGAAACCCGTCCATATACCATTTCAAGGACTGCAGGGTATAGACAGGAGTCTTATAGAGAAACCCCATATCCAGTATAACTCAGTAATTGTGCAGTAATGGTATGAATTGAGTGCTTGTTGTTAGGCTATCAACATATATGACTAGAATGAGTTTATAGAAAGAAACCAAAGAAAACACAGTATATGACTAAATGCTTGTGCAATTTATACGCTTTCTTTGCCTCATTAGCATAACTTTCACTATTAGCATGTCTGCTACATCATTTGCCATGGACTGATACAAAGTTAGAGTTGCAGCTCTCCAATGACTGGCAACCATTCTGATAGAGAATAGATGTATTTTTAGGCAGACAAGAAATTTGTAGTCTTGCATGTATGTACTTTCTGTTTAGAACCGTGTGTGTGTGTGTGTGTGTAAAACAATATTTCTTCATGCTTTTTCTATTATAACCAGTTATTCACCGCTTAAAGCTTGATCAGGAAGTCCCCCAGCATCCACCTGACCTGGCTCATAAAGCAACGATTAATGATGATGAGGTTTCTAATCTGATACTTACGAATTTTGGGGGGAAAAACAGACACAAAACAAACAAACAAAAGTGTGCACGCATGTGGCTTACCTGAGAGCTACACAAAACCACCAAAGCTTTTCGGATGGCTGATATTCGCCCACATACATCAAAGGACTGGAAAAAAAAAGAACAACAATGTAGGTCAAATAGTCATCATAGGAGTCTGCCATAGTTAATCTATGTCTGCTTTAGTTCAAATGCAACAATCATTACAAAAATCTTCTCAAGTCACTTAAAGGAGAAGTCTGGTGTGAATCAATCCATAACCCTATTGCTCAAGGTCACTGAATGCTGAATTTATAGGGAAAAAAAAACTAAACCATTTGATACAACATAGGCCAAATAATGAACTGGGCAACTAACACTAAGTAAATGGGGCATAGTGACTTACTTTCAGTTTAATTTCACTAATGTTTAATTTAATTGCGCAAATATATTCATCTTCAGCCAGCTTAGCTTTAACAAAAGTTGATAGCAGTAAAAGCTATCTGTCACCTGCTTTAGTATTGCTAATGGTCATTGACACATTAGCATGATAGCAACTGTGCACATTTAATGACGTTTAAATAATGTCAATGTCAACACGTGGAACTGCAATAAGATTGACTCCTGATAAATCTGCTAAATTTGACTGGCTCCTCTCCTAAAGACTTTGGTTCAGAGTCAGACCAACATCTTTCTGCTGCCACTGCACAGGCTGGCATGGTGATGAGACCAGCTCTGCTCCCTAATCAAAGCCCTTTTGGGTCTTTAAGCTCAGAGATCCCTCCACTCACACACTCCCATTGCAGGCACACCCTCCCCTTCAACCCAGTGGGCCGTTGCTGTGGCTTGCTTTTCAATATGCTGCTACACTGATTTTGCAATATGTTGCTACCCTGATTTGTCTAGACAACAACTGCCGCTCCGTTGAACCGTTTGACTTTTTTATTACTTTTCTCATTTCATAGCCATTATTGCTAAAGGATGTGTAACATTCTTGCCATCTCCAAAAAATCCACACATCTGGTTTACACACACAAAGGCTGAGCAGAGACAAAAATCACAAAAAGCACCAAGCAGCATAAAGCAGAGATTAGTGGATACTGAAAAGCGCTTCCAACCCTCTCTGGCGTTACCTTGCAGAGGCTGTAGATGATAATCAGCATGGCGCCGAGGAAGTAGCTGTTGGAAGGGTCTTCCCCCATGATGTACTTGTACCACAACTGGATGGGCACCAGGGCACGAAACAGCTGACTCAGCTCCTCGATAACCAAATAGAACTTCCCCTGGTGTGGTGTGACACGGTCAGACAGAGGACACCGACAGACAGGCAAGTTAGTGAGTCTGAGGAGGCTGATGGAAACTAAACCGACAAACAAACATGCTGATCAAAGTTGGAAGATGATCAAAGTGTCGGAGATCGCAAAGTGAAGAAGATATCCAACAGTTATGACAACTGTGACCTTTAGTGACTGATTATGATTAGATGACACAAACGGGATGCCAATTCAAATGCCATCATCCTACCACGTTGTACCAAGCCACCTGTTCAGATCCACCATACAGTAGAAAAACTGACTGATAAACATGCTAAGTGGTTCATTGGACAGCAAGTTTGAAGTGTTCAGTGAACATCAGCATGGACTCCACTTTGGTGCAAGACTCTTGCTTAAAGCCCCGTCTCCCGTAGCGGCTGAGCCTGCCTTGACCTGGGCCGCATCCAAGCCAAAGCTGGCGCAGAGAGTGAGACACACCATCACATGTAACAGTAGAGCTGGGGGGCCTTTTCTAAACTGGAGCTACTACTGGTGCTGGAGCTGCACCACACAGCCCTGCAGGGCGTGTGTGTGTGTGTGTGTGTGTGTGTGTGTGCGCGCGCTTCTGAGAGCCAAGCGGCAGATACGTCTGCCACAGGCCTGGCCTGTCTCCAGAGCTCGGCAGCTTCACAGCGGCGTGGGCAATTTACCCACACTGCACGGCGGGCTGGCAACTACCCGCACCACCTGCCACCCCTTCTCCCTCTCTCCCTCTCTCTCTCCCCCCCCTTTCTCCTCTTCTTCCTCTCTCTCTCTCCCCTCTCCTTCTCCCTCTTGGTCTCCGTGCCTAGCCACAGCGCCGACCGGTGGGTGCCACTCCTCGCCCCACACACCCAACACCCCCTCGTCCGGGGGGAGAGCGCCGCTGACAGAGGCTACCAGCGTCTCATGGAGCAGGATGATTAGTTCTTTACTACTTTGTCTGAGACATAAACAAACTGATTAAAAAAAAAAAAAAACAATAACAAGAGCAGCAGAGATAAGCAAGTGATCACATTGTGGCCATAAACATGCCGGCATGCGTAATGAGTCGATGGATATCGCCTGACAGCGATTAATCACCCTCATTGGATCCCCCACTAACCGCCTGACAGAGGTGGGCGACCTCTTCAACTGAGCAATTTATCTTTGCCTTCATTCCTTAAGCAGCGCACAAACTACAACTGGACCACAGCCAAAGACTGAGATGTGCAACTATCCCTTTATTAGTGGTTCTAGTGGAGTAAACCCACCAGCCTACTTTTTTAAAGCCGGGTAAATCTTTTGTCAGTCAAACACAACAGGCATGTTGTAGATATTTCAGATTTTTTGGTCTTGAAGGATACCTCCTTTAGCATAACAACTTGAAAAATAAGCCATTGTCAATAAAAAAAAAAAGCCTAAACAAAATAAAGCCAATATGTGGTAACTGGTGGCACACGCAGCTTGTTAAGTCCAGTGTCTAAACTACATGACATTAAAGAAAGAGAGAAAGAGAGAGAGAGAGAAAGAGAGAGAGAGAGAGAGAGAGAAAGAGAGAGAGAGAGTGAAGGTTTAAGAATACAATACTGTAATTAATGCCCATTTACTGTCATTTCCTGAGTATGAGCTGTACTGTATAAAAACGGCAAGACAGTGTTTTCATGCAAGCTCCTATGCATTAACGTAACAGCTAATAGCCAAGACATTTTCGCTTTGGCAAAAGCGTCAGCCAAATGCAGTAGGCACTTTTGCAGAATAATGTATGTACAAATCTCAGGTAAAAGCCAAGAAGTATGTGGAACAGAAGTTATAAGGCCCCAAATTAAAATTAAAAAACGATTAAGAACAACAATTGGAAGCTGCATCCAAAAGGTATTACAACCAAGCAACGGATGTGTTACTGTACAACTCAGCCTAACTGTGTAGCTATTGCAATGCAACCACTTTTTCATAAGATAGAGTGCAGTTGGAAGAAGTTCTTGAACAGAGGCAGAAGAGGAGAGGAGAGGAGAGGATGTGGGTGGCACGGTGACCGAGATGCTCTCTCCCATAAACAAGGCGCAGACGGAGCCCAGGGGAGCAATGACCTCACTCCTCAGCACTCCCGGCGGGACATGAGCTCACAGCCTGCCTGCCTGCCTTCATTGATTGGCCCGCGTGCCAGGGTAACGTGGGCGAACTCTGTCACCCCTGGTCCGAATCGTCCACACATGGTGACTGACTACTGACACCAAGATAGAACAGGGTCAGTGCACCAGGCATAGATGTACGCATAGTTACAGCTCAACTTTGTTTCTAGCGCTGACATTCCGGGACAATAATATGCCTGTAGGTCAAAAAAGGAAAATGAGAAAAGAAATGCAAAAAGGGGAAGAGAACTGAACTCATCCGAGAAAGACAGTACGGTAGGAAAGGCCCATGATGCACCAGCCATGATACATACAGTACATACATACATACAGTACATAAATACATATACATATACTTTACATCTATTTTCAACCCACTGCCTAAAGGTGGGTATGAACATTTCTTACCCTGGATTTGAAAGCCAGGAGGATTTTGGGAAGAAACAAAATGACGCATTTTAGTCCAATAGTGACGTACTTCAGGACAAAGTCAGTGATGCCGACCACCCAGATGAGATCGAAGAAGTCGAAGCTGTTGATATTTGGCTTGGCAAATATAAGGCTGCAAGGTTTAGGGGGAGAAAAAAGCCTGCTATCAGAAACATGCCATGGAACAAGAAGATCAGACTGCCCATGAGAGGCTTCTGAAACACTGCGCCAGAAAATGGGGGTGTAAGAGAACAGAAATACTCACATGCTAAGAAGACACATGGTAAAACACACCTATGGAGAACCAAAGATGCATTGCAGGAATGTGAAAAACTGGGACAAATGAATGAATGAATAACTGAATGATTAAATGTGTGACTCGCTGAATGAATGATTGAAAGGCAAAAACAACACATAAACACGCTTCAAAAACAAATGTACGACATCATGCATCTAAGCACAACCAAAACCACAAAGAAACAGCAACTAAATTTGATATGGCAGCAATAACATTATGTAGGTTGAAGACTAAACAAAGAGGGTAGCACTGAATAGACAACATTGACAACATCTATGTGAGAATCAATGTGAAGGATCTGCTGGGGTGCCCTGAGGCCAGTTCACTCATAAGCTTGTTAAGGTAGGCCTACTATACCTGTTGTAGAGCTCTTCTGAGCTAAACGTGTAATACAGATAGGCAATATTCCCAGCTAGGAAAGCCACAATCCAGAGCGTGACAAACACAGACCTCTCCTCCTACAACACACAGACAACCAAACGCAGTTTCAAGCAGACATTCCAAAAAGTACATGAATACTGTATATATAATGATTTTTACACTAAAATACACCCGGGGCAGGGAACTGAGTTATATTGAAATTATTAGTAGAGTAGTCACCGTAGTAATTAGAGATTACCCGTAAAGACACCTGGTGTTTGAGAGCCGAGTTGGCGAAGGCAAATGTGCTTGCCATTCCAATACATACAGCAATACCTAGGGAGGAAAATGACAACATTACCGAAATGTTACGGATCCTCAGAAAAAAATACCATAGATTGTTCGGTAAAAATGCAGACCACTTCTGATTCATTCTATTCATACTGTATTGTTGTACCAACAGTAAGTTTTGTGAAAAGTGTTATAAAACACGGTTTAGAACGTGATCTGCTACATTACGTCTAGCTACAGCATCTGCTAAATATTTCAACAAATCTCAGAGGGATGATTAACTTGCTTGTTTTTCTTAGCCAATTATTAGCAAATTAACCATACCCCTTTTGTGCTGCAAACTGATAATGCACTAAGCCTTGAGTTTGCATTATGATGTGTATCTATCACATAGGCCTAAACTGAGAGGGGTTTGTACCTCTCCTTACCTAGCTTATGCTGGAAGCACACTTTGACAAGGAGAATTAAGATAAAGGGGATGCCCCTCTGCAGCCAAGTGACCACTGCTTTGAGCTCCGAGAGGGCTGGTGCAGGAGTGGAGGGGTCGTCCCCCCCATCGTCCCTGCTGCTGTGACGGTCGGCGGCTGAAGAGGAGGCCGAGTGCAGAAGGGAGGTGCGGCTCTGTGAAGAATGGTGGAAATGGTGGTGGTGGTGGTGGTGGTGGGGTGGAGCCTGGCGAGGGAGGAATGGCTGGCTTTCAGTGCGGTGGGAACCCTCCTCCCTGGACGACGTGGTCATCTGGATGAACACATCCGGCGGTGAGCCCAAGACGAGCCCGGCAGCCTGGAAGGGCGCCGAGGTCACAGCGCCAGACGACACCCCAACCAAACCGGAGAAGAGCTGCTGGGGCGTTGTGGGGGAGTCTGGCTTGAGGCAGTCAAATACTCCCCCTTCATCAAGGCTGCTTTCAGAACCTAGAGTTTGGCTCCTATTCCTAATTCATAAAGAAGCAACCCTTATTTCATGCCATGCTGAATTGAATAGAGAGGTAATCTACACCTTGATCAGTTACATGATAATGGATGGAAAACGGCAATTACTGAACGATTTGTGTGTTGTGGAGTGAGCTGGAATAAAAGTGCATGCAAACCTCTCTGGCGGCATGCCATCTGTATTGCTGCTGTGTCTTCTCTGCATGGCACCCAGTCTGTCAGCAAGTGCTCCAAAACTGAACATGGAAGGGGTCAAATGCCAACATGAATGTCTTTAAATAATGGTAACGTGGCGGTCTAGCAACAGTTGTTACTGCGTTACAGATAGCTTAACTAAAGCATAGCACGTTAAGGGATGAACCGAACGAGTAGACTGGGAGAAACTGGGATATAAACGATGCAAAAAAACACCTGCACAAAGAAAGACTGATTGCAAAGCTAGCTAGTCATGCTAGCACAGCTGAGCTTTTTGGCACTTAGGACAATTTCAGCATACACCTTGATATTAACAAGGTAACGTAGCAGCTAATTACGCCTTCTTACCGTAAATACACTGTATTAATGACTCATTCTGCAGTACTCTGCTGTTTGCGCACAGCTACATCAGCTACTCAGCTAGCGACGACAACACTGTACATGGGCGGGTCTTGTTCATCTGTTTTCCGGTATGACGACAGATAGAGAACCAATCACAAAATAACGATCTCTACCATTTCACTGTTTCCTAGCCAGTCACACAGCTCGTTTGGACAGATCCCAAGGGACCTGAAAATTGTTATGGTTCGCTGGTGCTGCTTTGACAAGGCCACACTAAAGTAATGTTCATTTATCCTATGCTTAGCTAACGATAGCGCAAAGCTGAAAGCCTCTCTAACCGTTAAGTGTAATGTAATGTCATGTGAATACGAAGAGCCAATGTGCATATTTTTTACGGGTAATTACGAGCGAATATATCGTTGTTTAAGTGTGGGATTTACAACTGGCTCGATTTTGGCGCAAAATATTTAACGTTAAAAGGTAGATTAGCTAATTGGCAAGACCTGGCTAAAGGCTAGTCAGGTAACGTTAGCGATTAATATCAACAAGAGTTGTCTTGCTATGACAGTAGCACTAGCTTGCCTATAACACCAGGCTTACCGTTAGAATAGCAGTGTTGGCGTTGTAAGAAATAACATATCACCAGCAAGATCATTTAATATTCTGTTAAAAAATGGGTTAGAAAATAACCATTGTAGAAACAAGGGACCGTTGCGTGACGTTACAACTGAACCATCAGCTTTTAGCTGGCCCTTAGCTAGCTAACGACACATAGCCAACACTAGCTAGCTAGCGAAATCCCTTATCGTTTGATTAAAGTTAGTAGATGTTCTACTGACACCCCCTGTAAATAGTGCTACTAATGTCGTAAGACTGTAAGTTATAAATTCGCGTTCCTTATTGTCTGGCCAAAAGAGGTCAAGGGTAGTTGCAACAAGCTATCTGTTAGCTACCTGGATCTGGCACATACTCCAAAGAACGTCTCCATGGTGTTACGTAGACTCCTGAGGAAGCGTTGGGTCCTGGGGGTTGTTTTTGGATTGTCCCTGATCTACTTTCTCACAAGTACATTAAAGCGGGTAGGTGTCACATTATTTTGTCCTTAGAACATAAAACATGTGAAACATAGACTACCCCATCTACTAAGCCAAAACGCTGTGAAAATTCACGCAGGAGGAGCGAACCATTGGAGACCGGACCCTCTTGGAACTGAGGGACTCCGACCATCACATTCCATGGAAGGTCCGATTCAACCTGGGCAACAGCAGCAGACAGATAACACAATGCAGGAATTCCATACAGGGCAAGATTCTCCTCACAGACGAATTAGGTAAGATTTATTCTGCACTTTTTTGAAATTTCGCAAATTACCATTCTAGTCTAGCCTGGGAATACCCATGCTGCCTTGCACATTCATTCTGAATTGCTAGGCAGCCTGGAGACCATGGCCAAAATT
>JASCQY010000205.1:33293-48386 GCA_030264315.1 Sardinella tawilis
AGCGGCTAGTTCTCGAATTCTGTCTACGTTCTACCTACCGATGTAGTTCTGATACCTATCGACAGCACTCGGCAGCCTCAGACAACAGAACTTCGCTTTGATTCACTCCGGAGAATTCCTTTAAGTTTTCATTCGCTCAGGCTGTTTTTATGACTTTGCCTGTCAAGTAGCCCTATAGCTGCTCTCTCAATGTACTACCTTAAAGTCAATGCATTGTCTTTAGCATGTTTCCATACTCACAGCAGTATATTGTATGCTGTGTGTGAGAGGATAAGATGGATTAGTGTTAAAGTATTTAGTAATTAAAAAGCAGCACATTAGCACAAGATGTTAACTCCATTCCGCATTTGTGTCCAAGTGGCCCCAAGGACTATGGATTTAAATCCAGCCCATGGTAATATACTGATCCTATGCCATGCCTCTCCCAGTCGCCTCCACTGTCCTATTTGAATTAACCTTGGCCAAAAAATATACTTTTAAAATAACTCCTCCCCACCTTAGCACTGTGTCTTAAAAAGCATCTCATAGGGAGAATAAGCTACATACTGACAGTCCATGTTTTGTGATCACCATTGTTATGGCAATGATATGTGGTTTTACCTGACTTTCACTCAAGGATTGACATGATGATGCAACCAGTCCTCATGTGCCAGTTCAAAGACTTGACTTGTGAGCTGGTCTTTGTGCTGACTTTGTGCACACAAACTCACAGAGTATATTACACTTGAAGTAATGCATTCTCTGGTCGGCACTGTATTTTCCCACCTTTCTCCAACTATTTCATCATTTTAGTGCATTCATGCATATACATAGAGCCATTTCAGTTTGCCTCCCCTGGCTGCTTTGCACATCACAGACACCACCAGGCAGTCCTGCTGTATTTCACCTTAAGCTGCTGGACATTGCAAAGGAAAAATACTGATGCTCTCTTAAAAAGAATTCAACATGTGCACCCCAGTATATTTGTATTTGTAAAAGCTAGTAACACAGTTCATGTCCAAATCTCCTAGCTTTTACTGAGACTTGGAAAATGAACCACATACCAGTGATTCAGTGAAGTGATTTACAGTAGGTGGGAGTGGAAGTACAACAGATGGAATCTGGAATTAGATTTATATATCAATCAAGAGCTACACACACATTACATCACACACTTAAGTTGAAGTTGCATGCTTGTTTTTTTTTTTTTTTATTATTATTATGTTTATGTTCATTCACAGTGCAGCAGGTAGCATAACAGTTGGAAGGCTAGATGGTTTAGCTAACATTTGACATTCCATCTATCAAAACGTCAGAAGCAAAATATTGTTAAAACACAAATGATACATGTATATTAGAAGAGAATTATCTGGATTAAATTGAGTAAAAGAGACAGACTGTATAGCCTGCCTGTTTTCATTGATCAGTGTTGATTGTACTTCCTGTTTAGCTACCTTTTGGATAGGGGCATTGTTTTATTACTGATTTAATGATCAAGGGGAACATTAAATATGTACATGACTTATCCAACTTATCATTTCATCTTATGTGCTGGCCTATTGCTTGTGAAGTAAAAGGGAACCTAAACAATTGAAACAAGTACAGTTGTTAATTAAAATAGGTATCTAAAACACACTCAACAGTCTCTTGTGTCTGATAGAATTCTCCAGGTTCTTCAGGAGTTGCAGCTGCTGTAAAAGCTACTGTGTGTTTCATAGCACAGGGTGCAGGTTTAATTGACCTGTTGGAAACCAAAAGGGTGAGTGACACTGCTGAAAGATCTCTAATGAGCCATACAGCTCGTAACTAATACTTCATATGAGTGCCTTCAATTACAAAAAAAAAGTCCAAATCCAAGAATCGGCAGCATTTCTATAGATTTTTGAAATCACTGATACCATGCACAAAATAATCAGATCATAGCACTGAAACAGTGTAAAAAATATACAAATATATTCTGAAAATAATATAGTTTAATCTAGTTAAAGGAACAGTATGTAAGAAATAAATGTAAATTAATCATAAAATGGCCCTTATGACTTGAATTACTGTATCACCAGACAGACATTAAGGAATCATGATAATTTCAAATACTTTTATCAGTGACAACAGTAACAGCTTGAACATTCCCATTACAAAAGTGAAGTTGCAGCCCTCAACTTTAGTTGATGTTGTCATTGTCATTGATGTTGACATGTGTACAGTATATTATGTGTTTTGGTCTTTTGCGCCACCTCCACGTATCTGATTTTGGCAACCTGGCTGGCTACCTCTTGTCTGGCAGGAGGGGGAGGGGATATGCTATGCAGTATTTTGAACGTGATTGCAGTACCACTTTTGGCCACAAACTTACATACTGTTCCTTTAATTATTACATAAATCCAATACATTTTTGCATGTTCAGCTGTTCACGAAATACCTTCCCTTTCTGCTAAACGCAGTTCAAGGCATTCTGTCGGCCATTTTCATCTCCAAGACAATCTAATCAGCATACGTTGTTGAGTTATTCGCAATCTACAGTATGTGTTTCTCTGTAGTTTTTTTTTTTTCAAATAAATTATGAATACAACATATGAAAGAAAAAATGACAAACCACAACAGATGGGCTTAGTAATTGGAAATGCAATTAGATGCATCTATTACTTGATGTTTGCATTAATCTATTTACACATGTGTTCACAACTATATGTTCTGTGTTTTGTTACAGTCAGCCTTTGCTTCCATTTCTCAGAATACCCTGGTAGACTTCAGATTTTAAGAATCTTGGGTAACAGTCTCTAGCCATAAGACTATATATTAGCCTTTGTGCTGTATCAAATGAGTTTAGGTCAGGCTGGCAGATGTTCTTGGTTATGTTTGCTCTGGTGGTACAGTCAATGTTGATCTGCAAACACAAATGTTGACATCATTATTTTAAAGTGGGCATCAACTGGAGGTCTTAGACGTTTGGGGAGTGGTACTTGAGCTGCAAGTGCTCTGGGCAAAACTTTTAAGGACATCGTGATCTCCTCAGTCAGTTCCATTCAAACAGCCTTGTCTATTTATCATTTCCAATCAGTTAGCAAATTGTTGTAAAACAGCAACCCTCATTTCTGTACCTGTTTGGGTGCCTCCACTTGAACAAACTCTGTGTATATTCTGTTTGCAGAGGTGATCATCTCAGGAGTGTTCTTGATCTTCTTGTACTCCTCGCATGCCAGCCAGAACAGGATGTTCTCCTCGCTGTACTCTGTCCTCAGGAACTCCTGGAAAGCTGCCTGACCAGCTACAGGTGAATGACCCAAAGGCATCAACTGAGGTTTGTGGAACTTTTATCATTTGCAATCAGTTGTAGATACAGATGCTGCAATTCAGATATTTTCAAGCTTATTTGTTGTTGGTTTTCAGTTGGTAGGCCTACTCATTCAGAGGTAACTTATTTAAAATAGACCTCAGTGGTGAATATACTGCACATTCACTTGCCTTGTCATTTTTGCATTTTCATGTAAACTCTCTTAAGCACAGACTGACACACCCAACTCAGACAGCCCCAGAGTTTACTAGTCAGTCGCTGTACTTTACATGACCAGTTTATCCCTCCTCCATTCCCATTCCAAGCTTTCTCTCGAAACAGTGTAGCCTACATCTGCACTACAGCAAGTCTGCACATTAAACTTGAAAAGCACTCAGAGGACAGACCTCTGCCAAGGCAATATAGGGTCACTGACCCAGTACAAATATCAGACGGTGTTCCAGATCACCATCAAAATTGAATCATCTGTTCCTTGTTCTACCCACGTTGTCTAAAAAAATCTTCCAAGTCCTTGCAGTACTTTTCAAGTTATCTTGTACACAAACAACAGACAAAAACAGGTGAAAACATAACCTCCTTGTCGGAGGTAAATACAGTATGTACTGGCTACATAGAGGATGGGCCAAGGTTGTAGTCCAGCTTTTGTCCAAAGACTCTGTATATGTTTTGGCTTTTAAAACAAGATGCATAAGCTTCAGGCTTTGAGTGTGGCCTCCCTTTTTTTCTATTTTGGGACACTATTCATCTTTTGGAGTTTAAAGTACCAGGCAAATCCTTCACAAGCTATAAATGCTCCATTACTTTAGAGAAAATACAACATTGTGCTATCAATGTACATGTGTACAGAAATGTCCCATATAATTAGATTATTTTGTGCTTTATTTGCACAAAATAGGCAATTTTTAATATACTATCTGCTGAAATGTTGTAATAAAATAAGAACAACTGCATTGCAAGATAATGCTGTTCATTGATTTTAATCAGTCGTAAACATTAAGAAACTTCAGGGAATACTTTTTATATTAGGTAATAAATGGCCTGTGATGATTGTCTTACCTTTGCAGGTCAATAGTTTGTCTATCGATTCACTCCAAGTATCAGCATCCACTAGTGGCTCTTTAGAAAAGCAACAAAATCTGCCCTTGAAAATAACATTGAGACCTTTCACTGATGCGGTATGTGGACAACATGATTTTTACATCACTACACAGTTTTCAAGACATTTTGTCATATCTTAGGAGTTAAGATGAAGCTTGAGAGAACATGAGAGCCATTATTTGAAAAAATGTATCTTGCTATATACATCTGAGAAAACTTCTGATCCACACAGCATGAGAAACTAAGACAGGAGCTGCTGAATGTTCTGAATGTGCTGAATTTACTTCAGAGGCTCCATATATTGATTGGCACTTACTTGCAATAGTGAACCAAAGTGAAGATCCATGCCTTTCAAAACTACTTTCAGACAACTTCATTGAAAGATTTTTAAAATCCCCCTCTTCAAATAATTTTTAGTGTCCTTGACAGAGGTCATTACTTAGGTAGAAATGATAAATAATCAAACCCTTGTAGATAAATTAGATGCAAAAAGAGACTCACTTTATGGCCATGGCCTCCACTGGTGTCTTCCTGATCCAGTGAGAGTAAACTGGTGACTGTGATTGGTATTGTGGTGGGTCCGCACATCTCCTTCCAATAATGGAACACATGAAAATCAGCATGCAAAGCATTGTTTTGAGTGTGCAACACATATCTGCCCAACCTTCAGGGAGACCCAGTCGGATGCAGTGATTTAAATATGGTTGGTGATTTCAGTTGAAGAGCTTTGATATCTGTCAGACATTTCTCTATTGAGTTAAAATGGCTTAGATAGTCAAATCATACAATCAGATAGCCTATCTGGCACTTGCTGTTTAAGTGCTATCTGTCTAAGCAGAAGGACTGGGAGACTGTGCTATGGATCTGACCATTTTTTTTTAATTGTATATGACCTTATAATCCATAAATGAATCAAACATGCATCTATAGGCATCTGAAAATAACTAAAATCATGATCTGTATGACAGATTTCATCGTGAGATTCATTTATTACAGGTTTACTGGTTTATGCAATCATAGCGCAGAGCATGCCTAGGTACCACTAGAAAGAATGCACATTTACGTTTGTTTTAGACATCAGTTGTTTTAAAATACTCTTAATAAAGCACCCATGTGGTATAACATGTCCAGAGCACCGAGCTTTCAATATTCTATTTCATTGTTTTCAACACAACCCTGCACACCAGTGCCAAACTCTGCCACTGCCACCGGTTGATACGATTCAAGTTTATTTTGTCGATGCCATCCAATAAAATCCACTGATGATTCCACAGGATACTGTGCTATATTCGCTGCACACAGTGCGCTGCAGGTGTGCGGAGGCCAACAAAATTGTATTTTGCCAAAGTGCTCCGCAATGCTGTCAGAGCCGATGTCGGAGCCGAAAGTCCTTTAGTGGACACTGGAGCTTGGACTATTCCTCTATGCATCCATCCTCTTCAGGAGTTTCCCTAAAATCAGCCTCAGTCAGAAAACCTCATTCCTCTGATCTGATGCATTCATGTTCAGAATGGAAAAGGAGCTGCCTTCCTAACAGTGCAGTCCAGTCCAATAGTGTATTATGCATGTACATTTCTGAGCTGAAATAGTATTTGCAAATGTTGTAGGATGGGGGCAGTGATATAACATTAGGGCACAGTCTTAGTACTACTTATTGTGCTCTCTTACAATTTACATCAGCAGTAATATCTCTCCTCCAGACTTTTTTGGTTCACATTTGCACCCCATTATCTGCTTAAGCTAACGTTTTTTATGGTGTTTAAATGGGTTTGAGAGTGACTTTTGACCATAAAATCTCACATTCGATTAGTTTTGATGAGTCTTATGTTGGAAGGGTTATCAATAAAGTAATGAGCTTTTAGAGCTGCTAAAGATATACTTAAGGTGGTAATATCAAAGTCTAATGTGCCTTAATATTGCATATAGCCAGAGACCAAGAGCTGGTATTTAAGAAAGACCTTTTATATCTGGGAGGAAATCATGTCACAGGCCAATGCTACAAACATATTAGAGTGTATTTTATCTATGTTCCATTAAGTTGCTCTGCCTCTAGCCCATGAGCTTTAGAGGGATGTCCTGCGTGTGTGTATGATGGTGTGATAGAGGGCTGCAAACAGGAAGAGGTGAGCGTGAGGCCACTGCACAGCACAGAGTTTTGTTGATTACGCAAGATCTGACATCATCAGTTAGCCTGACTGACTCTTTCTCTCATGCCGTAGAACCCTCTTTGACAAGTTGTGGAATTCAAACAGTGAACGAATGTGTATAATGTATGAACATGTGAACCAAGTGTTTCCTCTGCACAGATGCGGGGGTTTGAGGCTCGCCATGCTAGTGAGAATGGAATGAATATTTCATGTCAGGAAAAGCCAGCGTAAGCAATTCTTGCAGCTCTCTCTCCCCCATTTGCTTGGTAACTGGCTGCTCAAAGGAGTCAGAGTCCATTAGCACAGCATATGCTACAGTACGCAGTGAAATACATTCGTCCACACAGGCCCTCCACCTTGAACCTCTGCACTGCTGGTCGACAGCAGTGAGTGGTTGTGTGCTGCTGCAATATCCCTCATTAAAAATAAAGATGATCCCATTTGTATGAAGTCATGGCATGATGCATGTAGAAGAACTCGGGAGGAATGTCAGCACTAGTGCGTCTTGTAGCTATCCACACTGACCTTGATGGACCCTGTCCCATCCGGTTGCTGGGTATGGAAATTGCAACAGGTAATGGAAAATACCTAGGCTTGCCCAATTTGCATCCAAAATGATGGAGTAAGCCAGATAATTTGATTTCCAAAACAGATGGGTTTGGAGTTGGTATCCCCCTGTAATCAGTGCATATACCTCCTTTTCATTTATTTGAGAAATGATGTAGACTATCTTATTTGTTTAAGAGACTAGATGTGGTTTTCTCTCGGATGTGGTTCTGGCATCACATGTGATTAAATTTGTGGTTTGTTTTCGAATTGCTGTGTCGTTGGTGGTGTGTAGTGTCTTAACAGAACTGATGATCATTGGGGGATTATTGTAGGCCTATGCAGTATTCAAATGCTCATGCAATTTGAATGTTTATAAGCTGATTAAATGCTTTGTTACAGATTGCTTCAAATTAAAAAAAATTGAATCCATACTGGGATTCACTGTCCAAACTGGTTAGTTCTGGCTGAGACCTTTTTTGGGAAAAAAAAAAAAACCCTGACTGTCCTGTTTCCAGACTACTTGGTCCTGAAACTGCTTTCCCTGTCTTTACATCATATTTTCATTGCTGCCATGGAAATAGTCTTTGTTGTACTCTGTTAACCAGTGGGGGGAGCTGTGCTTCTGTCTTGGCTCATGAGACTGTGGCTGAAATGGACATCTTATCTTGAGCCCTGATGAACACATAGATTTTTTACCTTGTATGCAGCATTGGATTTGGGAGGAGGGTTGGGGGAGGAGGGAGTGGATATTTCACATCCAAACTACAGCAAATCCTCACAGATGTTCACCTGTATGCGTCTAGTCCGATTTCATCCCCAGCACATGTTGTGTTTGGAGCTTCTGAATTTGATTGTAATGATTCATTTCACGCTATTCCACCTCCCCCAAACTTTGTCTCTTGAACTTGCTCTAGTGGATATCATCATTTCTCAGCTTTGCCGCTGAATTTTCACCTTCATCTTTCAACATCTGAGAACTCCTCAGAATTTTGTCAAGGATCTGCCTCATGTTGTGAGAAAAAGAGAAGCCTAAATGGGATGCTGTGTGAGCTCAGTATTGTTTTTAAATTGGGTCTGTGTTTCAGAGGGAAGTGCTAATTTCTGGTGCAAACTTGTTAAAGTCTGCCGGAGAAGGCCTTAATCTTATAGTGTGTAATGCTAATGATGGGTATAGCTTTTTGATCCTGAATGCATGCAAATGCACACAAATGATGACAAAATCAATCTCTATAATGTTGGCAGGAGTCATTTATATGTGTGGGCTGGGAAGTTTGCAGGAGTAACAGAGCTCAGCCATAAAATATGGATTGGTGCTGGGCTTTAACTCCTGTCGGAGCAGCAAAATAATCACTACAGATGATAGATTTATCATTCTGCTGTGAGCTAATTCTATCTTTGCTATTCAGTCTCCGTTGCCACTCCATTTGAAACGAGGGGGAAAAAGTGCATTTCAATGCCATCTACGAGCATGCATAATTGATATGCACTACAAATCTCATCCAGCAAGGTAAAATATCATCAGGTAGGAACATGATAGACTCTGTTACCCAGCAAGGCACACCTCTTAGTGCTTTGAGTCTGCCAAGAGAAATCAGACATTCCAAAGAAGACACATTATTTATATTCACTCCTTTCACTGACAAAGGATATGCTTAAACAGTGACTTTATGTGTTTGATATCTAAGAAAGCAGGGCTTGTGTACATGCACATTTATGCATTAGTACTTACTTATAGCTATCTTTATTACATATTTAATTGTAGAAAATTATATGTACACTTTACAAGTACAACAATAGATTAAGATAGAAAAAATACATTAAATAACCTGATTTATAAACGTATACACATATTATTAAAATTAGATTAATTTATCACGTTAGTATTTAGTATTCAGCTACAGTGGTAGAAAACTTAATTATCTACTGCATGTTGACATACTCAACAACACACTATCTAAGATGCATGATGAATCACTATAGCCATGAGTCTGAGCCAGATGTAGGTTCACCACGTTCGTTAAAAACGAAGGACCGGGAGCGCCTCCTTGTCATAGCACCTGGAGCTTTTCTCCTGGTCAGGCTCAGGTAGATGTCTGATTTTAGGAATCGTGGGTAGCAGTCTTTCTTCATGAGGGCATAGATTATGCCCTGCGCCACGTTGAAACAGGTGGGGGTGGGTTGAGCGATGGCCTTCTGGATGGCAACTCTGGTCGAGTGGTCGATGTTGATCTGAATGACAAACAGGTGACTGACAGTGAGAAGGAGGCCACCCACACATGACTTTTTGTGACCTTGGGCCTTTCTCATTCAATTCAACTTAGAGCCCTACTTCCCCTTGATGATCGGACTTTCATTACAGTCCTTTCCGATCCCCTACAATGGGACGTCTCTCTCCATCTCCACCACAATTCAATCAGTTCCTCTCTCAGCAGCAAGTTTTCATCTCAATGTTAACTCTAATCGTTTTCATACTGCACGTGTGGTGCATGCACAGACACAGAGGCAAGAGTCTTCTCTTGCTGAGTGTGTGGGTGAGGCAGAGTGAGCCTAGCAAACACAGCTGTCACATTCTGACAGGAAAACCACACGCTTCACAAACGGTCATCTCCCCCACCATTTGTGGGCTATGCTGTGATGAGAAAAGTAACTTGCATCAAACTGTTGATTTCAATAATAATAATAATAAATGTAATTATTTAATTTTGTGTCATATACAATCTACCTGCTTTCATCCTTGAGTCAGCAGAGATGTATTTTAATGTGAAAAAGTACTAAACTTCAGCAGTATCCAGTGCCATCAATGAAATGGTAGGATGAGCAAAACACTTGGTGTGCTTAGGGTGTCCTGAAACTTGCTACATTGCTGTTACTATAGGCTAGAATGTGCTGTAATGAATAGAGGGTGATAGAGAGAGTCTGTTACCTCCTTGGGAGAGTCATTTTCTATGAACACAGCATAGATCTGCTTGGCTTTGGAGAGCAGTTTGGTGTTTGATTCAGTTGTCTTGTAGTCCTCACAGGCAAGCCAGAACTCAATATTCTCCTCACTGAACTCTGTGCGAAGGAACTGTGCGAAAGTCTTAACACCATCTGGGGAGAGGTAACATAATGATCCAATACGTCCAAAATAATAAGTTCAGTTCAGATGTGACTTGTTCAGTTTAGTAGTGGACATACCGTGGGAAACAGTGCTGCTTTACTGTAGATGCTGTATAATTACTTGCTGCATAACTTCATATAGACACACATAATGATAATGAATCCTGATTGTATGTACTGTAGGTAATTGCCGTGAATGTGAGGCAGCAATGTGTGAGAGTGTAAGAACAATTCTGACAAACTTGACATACATACAAGTGTGTGTCTCTCTGTGTTTAGGCTATGTGTGTGCAAGTTGGTGTTTGAAGAGAAACTGATGCTGACCCCAGTGAACCAATGATGTAAGCAGTTCCTTTTAGTAACATTACTGACAGATTAAAAGAGTGTACACTGTATGTTCAAGTCTCTAAATACGATGCAAACTATGATTAGACATGTGGTCACTAAGCAACAGTCTTCAATAAACCTGGGTCCAGCAGTTTTTAAAGTGCACTGCGAGGTGCTTACCCGAATCATTTAGCAGGTCTTCAAAGGAATCGCTCCATTTTAATGCAGTGTCTGGAGATATACTTTGCAGAAAACAAATTTGATTACTTTCATTAAAATGCATGAGATTGTAAGTTGGTCTCAGGGCTCAAAATGTACTTATTTTGTGAATGTTAATGTTTTTTTTTATCTTGTCGTTTATCACACTTCAATGATGACGAGACAAGATATTTGTCAATATTAGGCCTGTTTCTGCAAGACTACAGTGTAATTGAAAAAATTGAAGCCAACTCATAACATGGTGTGAATAAAGCTTGTCTATCACAAACACCTTTTGATATGACTGCCATGTAACCAGCATGACCAGGGAGACACTGCTGTCTAATGCATGGCCCACTGTTAACTCATGCTGTAATATTACATGCTGAATGATGAGCATGCACTGAACTGCACTGAACAAGTGATCAATTTCTATTCTTATTCAATACAAAGTGCATTGCATGAAGCAACATTTGAAATTGTGGCAAAGTGCTTCACAGGGCCAAGAGCATAATGCAGACTATAGTATTAGCACACGGTCAGTCACAAGAGTGGGGCCTCACCTGTTAACCTTTGTAGTTGGCTTCTTCTCTGGGCTTACATTTTCATGAGAGCCAGACTTGGCCAGAAGTAGACTGAATCTGCTTTTCCGATCTTTGTCTTTTAATCTGTGGGGAAAGAGAGGCTTTAATTACACTTTCCCTGGTGGAAAAGAATACAGTGAGTAACAGAAAATCACTAATGCAAACCTTTCTCAAAGAATCTCCTACTATTTGAAGAGAAGGGACTGAAATTTGAAGTTTTGTGTAAAGACCACTATTTCTGCCTGAGTATGCTTGTTAGAGACAAAGCATATGATCAAGGGTAGACAAAGGGAACTTTGAGAAAAAGGAGAAGTCTGCTATTTTTGCTCTACTTGTGTTTAAAAAAACTCACTTGAATTTACATAAGCGCCGCCAATAAGTCAAAATGGGGAGGATTATAGTTGGAGAATATTTTCCCGAGTTTAATATTTTTAATTTGTATCCATGGGCTTATCTGTGGGCTTAATTTTTGACGACATCAACAGTTTCACACAGGCACAGTGTCTTTCATCATACAGTACACTCTTTCGAACATTCGTCTCAGCATTTTCTTCAACATTTAAGTCGGTGCTGAATCAAACTATGTGTACTGTAGACCAGTTTTCCCTTAAACTGTGTTCCCAGTGCCATCTATCAGATGTTGGGTATGGACAAATTGACATGAGTAGCCTGCCTTCTGCATGGTAAGCTAGGTTTTAAATCGGAGGTTTTACTTTGGAAGTTCTTATATCTCTGATGTTTAAATCAACAAATCCATCTTGCTGAATCTTCACCAATCTCCTAAAGCATGTTGTGTATGCTTTGTACATAAAAAGTTGTAAAACGCTCACATTTTAGTTCTACCACCCAAACAAGCTTACATCATTGAGCAATCCAAAATTAAGGAAGTTGCGGATGTCTTCATTTGACATGTTAGTGAATTTCACTGACATTATGAATTAGAATATAGTAAACAGTGCAAATGTATTATTTCTGGTATTCATATTACATTTCAGACAGTGTTGTCATTAAAACGTACCTTAAATTGTTGTCCCTCATCATTGCATTGTCATCTCCTGGATCGAGCATGATGAAATATGCTTCCTTGTCGGGGGCTGAAAAGTTGAAGTGAGGAAATAGAACAAGCAAAGTCTCCATGCTCTTCCTCTTACCCTGTCAGTCATGAATTTGAACCATCAGAAAGGCACAACAGATATTTAAACACTTTATCACAGGGCGTATTTCATTTTAAAGTTTGTAAACAGTACATTTCCTCTACCTCTGTCTCAGTTTCCGGTGGTGGGAAATTACCTTTTGCTTACCGAACACTCTTCACACCCCAGAATTTCCAACACAGTAACCAGCTGAGCTTGCCACCCTGAAAGCTGATGTGGGGTTATTTGCCTGTAGATAGATTACCCTCAAGCTAAGCAGCCCATGCAAGGTGATTTGTGGTGAAGAAATAAGAAACAAAGCTCTTTTTTAGATGTGTACCATTCCATCCACTTCATACGATGGAAGACAGCCTCACATGGCATTTGTCATTTCTAGCTACTCATCTGTGCCAAGCATCTGCATCTTCAAAGTCAAAATGTTTTGTCTGTGGAGGGTTTTGCTAGAATGTTAGGGCTGGGTATTTCAGACCAGCACTGTATTTCTGTGACCATCTAGTCACCAGCTGGGCACAACAGAGAGAGTGAAGTCAAATGAAATGAATAGAGGGCTGCATCCAGAGAGACCTGACGTGCCTGTTTCCACGGTATCGGGGCTGTAATGGTGATGGACAGACACACTGTGACACAGCAAATGACAACAGGGAATTGGAGCAATCTCAGGCCGACAAAGACAAATGTGATATCTTTGTCTAAACAACAACTGCGACAGTGGCAGAATCCCTAAGAGAAGATGTGTCTGCTGTAACGATGGAAGAATCTCTGTGGTCTGACAGTGCGCTCACAGGCCAGAGTTATATCTGATGGAAGTTGTCCTATTGAAAAAAGAACTTTTGTTTGTCAGTGCTTATTTAAAACTTTAATAAATGAATGGTGCTTGCTCAAGACTTGTTTCTCTTTTCATTGATAGAATTCTTCCAATATAAGCCACTTGTCACCTTCTACTCAACTACTGGACATTTGCCTCAGCTTTATGAAATAATAAAGACCATTTCAGACTTGATTTGCTTCAATACTCATCATCCAGCACTGTTCTGCACATGACACATTTAGTAATATTTGGATGTTCAATGAAGTCACTTTAAGACCACAGTGTTCAAGATAATAATCAGCAAGAAGATTTTGGGAAAAGAAGAAATCTTGGTGCCTAATACTGTATCTGTCTCCAGGATGATATTGAATGGCATAGAAGCTCTTTAAAAAAGAAAAACAAATGCTGCTTGTCAGGTACAATGACAGGCACTTTCCTACTTATTTTGTCATGTCTGTGTGACCTTGTTGTTAGTAGTATAATGAATACCTTCAGTTTTCATTTGCAGTTAATCATAATAAAAACGAACAAACAGAAAAACAATATGTACAAAGAAAGCCAAAGAACAGTAAAATGATCTTCTCTACAATACTGTATTTACTTTCAGTGACCATAACATTCACACACGTCCCCCAGAATGTTTGCCCCTGGCTTTGCAATATAACCTGATAGGAATGTCAAATAGCAATCTTTGGCTCCTATTTTGCTATGGATTAAAAGGATTAACAACTCTCCTGCATGCCAACAGAACGATAAAAAGTGCAAACATCATGGGAATGACCTCTGAAAATAACCGAATGGCTTTTAAGATGAAACCAAATTGGTCAGGACTTTGGCAGATTTCATCACATGCCTCTCTGAGGTTCACATGAGGCGAGACATGCAAAATTGAGAGAGGGCTTCAAGCTCTGCCACTTGTTAGCCTTTTTAGTATTAATTACTTGACAAATATTTAGAGATTGTTTGTTAGAAATAATGTGAAGAGATGAATGATGCCTCAGTGGTGTTTCCCATCTGTAGTTGAGCTAATTACCCCAGTGATATGTCATCTAGATTAGACTGGAAAGACAGGAGATGAGACTTGCACTACATTTGATACCAGGGCCCAACTGATACATCTGGGCCTTGACCATTAAGGGAAAAACAAACCCATTACATTCAGTATGGGTAGAGCTTAATTTGAGCTGGATCCTGTTTTCGGAAGGATCCGGTACTTGTGACGTTGGACATTGAAGTGATGTGTCGTTCATGAACGGATCGATTCTTTTGAACGGTTCCTTGGAAAGAATGGTCATACTAGCGAATGGTGAAGCCAGCCAACCAGCTAGCCAATTGTATGTAATGATACGGGAGGAAACTTAAAGCGCCATGCCACCATTTGTGGAAATATGCTCATTTTCCACCTCCCCTCAAGTTTTACCTTTCTCCTATTCGTCTGGCGTCTGGTGTCTGGCGACACCACTTGTAGCTCCAAGCTAGCATGGATCATTGAATCGGATTGGACCATTAGCATCTCACCTTCTAGCATCATACTTAAAAACTCTCTGTGATTTCTGTGATTTTTCCTATATAAAAGTCGTCTCTTCTCAAGTTGGAAAGTGTAATAACATTAACAGAAAATGAAATTCCTAGGCTTGACCTAAAAGTATATTCTTATTCTGGCATAATAATCAACTCACACCGGTGTGTTTTGTCTTTGACGTCTCTGCTCACTACTTCGGGGACTATTTTTAGGTGCTGCATCACTACTGATTATTAAGCCAGAATGAGAGTATATACCTAGGGGGCAAACCCCCCTTTTTTAGGGAAATCAGTCATGGGCTGCTGTAAAAGGTTGTTGTACAAAAATGAAATCTAT
>JASCQY010000206.1:0-10000 GCA_030264315.1 Sardinella tawilis
TGTGTGTGTGTGTGTGTGTGTGTGTGTGTGTGTGTGTGTGTGTATGTGTTGGGGGCGGGGGGTGTAGGAGAGAGCTGGAGAGGCCGAAGAAGCGTCCCGCGGTGGATTGTGTTATGCTATAACCCGCACGATGTGTATGAGTAATGGACAGACTCCCCGAAGGACCGGCCTGTGAGAGCCCGGCTTCTCCCGGAGCTGAAATTACACCGCCCCAGGCTCCAAAGAAAACAACATACCTCGGAGACAAAGTCAGTTGTTTTTACAAACCAACTGCATATAGACGAGCGCCTGATTCATGAACACTGTATAAACTTACAAAAAGGAACATTTTAATTACAGACTGAGCTGTGTTTGGCCTACGAAAAGAGGACACGTGTTCCACCCCGGACACCAATTACTTACTCCAAGGCCCCACATAATGTATTGTTGCAGCAACCGATCTTGGTCTGGAAACTGTCATCAAGACTTTTAATATCAGTGCTGAATATCTATAAAACACTCAGAGAGCGGCATCAGCGGGCTTTGACTTGTCCTGAATGAGTTCAACAGCTGCTTTGGTTCCCTGACCGACTGTAGGCCTGCTCAGGTTATCCCCGGACCGTTTGTTTTGGAAAGATCACCTCAGTCCTGGGGTAAATATTTTTCATTGTGAATGATCAGTTCTACCAATAGGCCAGTATGGCATTGTGTGCGCCAGAAAATCATATAGTTCTTAGCCTGAAAGTTAGAAACATGACTCAAATAATTGATCAATTATTGCCATAAATCTTTTTAAAAGCAGAATTAATTGCATCATACTGATTGATCTGATGATTCCTCAGCTATAAAGATGAATGCCTGAAGCAGGTAGTGTGATCTTGCCCTTCCTTGTTTTATTTATTTTTAAAAAAATGTTTACAGTGTTCCGACCTCGTCTTGCCAGCGGTCCTGCCCAGACTTTTTTCAACAGAGTAGAAATTATTGTTTGACAGCTTTTAAAAGCTCACTTAATATATAGAGAGAATTCACATTTCCACAACGGAGACCATTAGTCCTCCAAATCAGTTTACCTTAATTTAGGCCAGATGAACCACTGGAGGGAAATGACTCACAAAGAGGCAAAAGCTCACTTCATATAGCCTACCTTATTTCATGCCAATGCTCTCTGCTTGCACCCAGGCTACAACTTATTCAGCAGATAAGCATTCAGCATCTGTCATCTCACTGCTGCGTGATTTAGAAGGGGAAGCTCATCCAAACAAGCTTGAGTCATGAGACATCTGCATCCTCATCCTCAAAAAAACAACACTTGGCCACAGACACAAAGCTTGTCTAGTCTGTGTGCATCCAGTTTTTTTAGTGGTGTTTAGGGCAGCAGCCTAAAAGCGTAGATTCACTCCCTGCGGGTCTTTTTTTTGTTTCGGTCTAGTCGTGCTGCGAGGTGAAAACGCAAGTGGACTCAAAGAGCCGGAGGAGAGAGCAGGACAATATAATAAAGGCGAATGCAGATTGCAAGGCTCATTTCATGAAGCAGACTTTTCCCCAAGCCTTGCCCCAGTGTGCTCTGTGTTTATGAATTTAATAACTCAATTCACAGTATATGATGTGAGTGCCTTGTAAAAACACTGGGGCAAACGCTTCCAGATGTCCAAACGAGGGACTGCGTTTCCCCAAGGACTTTCCTTCTCGGCAATATGATAGCAATCAAATGACCAAAGTATATGGAAGTTACTGCATGGGAAAAAATGCACATCGATGTGTTACTAAAAAAGAGTGCCTTGCTCTTGGGGTGACATTTGGAACATACTCTAAAATTCTAACAATATTTCTTCAAATCCTTAAATAAACCCTTCAGACCTGCTATCTGAGGCCAGTGTTGAATGTTAGCAAGAGCAAATAGTGTGCATATAAGATCAGATGTGCTGCAGCGTGTGAGTAAGTAAGCTCTTCTGTGGCTGGACTGGGCAGAGGAGTCTCAGGCTGTTAGGGTCTGGCAAGCCTCTCCTCCTCCTCCTTCTCCCCGTCTTCCTCCTCCTCCTTCTCTTCCAGCCTCTGTGCAGTTCATCATCACCCTGGGCCAAAAACAGTCGGAGGCCAGAAGGTATGATGCTGCTGGTTCCCATCTGTTTTGCCGCTCTAAATGGATTTACTTTTACTATTTCTGAATCGCATGGACACTCCAGACACATGCTGCACATCACGCCAGAGATGGAGAGGCTTGTTGCTCTCTTAGTCAGAGAGCCCAGCTCCAGGAGAGGCACTGTGTCAAAATAACACTGACATGCTCAAACCAGGAATAGCAAATGAGCTCAAAATCATAGAAAGTTCACATGGGGTTCCTAGATATTTAAAGGCACTAGTGTCCTAATTTACATTCAACCTATTGCAATCTACCTGTCGCCTTAGGGTTTTTTGGCAGCTTTGAGGCTCCATACTCAGCATGTTAATGGGATATAATTTTAAGTAATGTTTTTCAGGGAATAATTATTGTATTTAAAAAGTCATTTCCATTCAGGGCAATTTTACATATGGATCCATCAGTACCAGTTTTTTCTTAAGGCACTGTGCTCTACCTATATCACACTGAGCGTGATACAACTGGACTCAGGTGCTTTTACCTGCCACTTTTGGGCACCTAAAAAAGCTTTACATTACACTTTGATTTATGGCAGAACAAGCTGTCGCAACTTGCAAGTCAAAGGAATTGCATTCAGTGTTATTGAAGTGCTAAGGAATATGGTTAGGCAGCCAATTAAATGAAATTAGTGCCATAAATAAATAGCCTGGGTTCACATCATTTTCTTGCTGGTGGATGAAAATCCATTATGACTCATCGGATCCATTTATTCTCTGACTGTGGATTCACTTCTTGTCCATGGAAATTGCATTTGCTCAGGTTGTGCGTTTTCTATTGTCTGTGCCAAAAGTGTTCCTGTGAGACTGGAGTTCCATATGAGAAAATGCTCTATGCTCGATGTTACATCACTGCACTGGAAACATTTAAGCTGTCAGAACTGCCATTCAAAATGAGTAATCGACTTCATACCATAACCCTCTTTGCATACATACATGCCGAATTCACAAATGTCACAGAATGCAAACCCCACTGGCACGGACGGCGGTGACGCCGCCACCCTTTGAAGACTCGCGGTCCACAAGCCCACATCATTTGAAACCCTGTTGACTCACATCACATCTCCTGGAGCCATGTGTCATCAGTGTGGTAGAGGGAGCAGTACAAGAATGTGGAAACTCTGTACTAAGTTTATTTGGTGTGTTCTTAAATTACTTTTGTATTAATCATTCATTTTTTACAGTTATTGTAATACCCTCAATTTACTCATTGTATTTTAATTATTCCACAATTTAACTGGTAACACTTTATTTGTAGGTGTTAGGTGAGCTTAAACATGATATGACGTATCACGAACACTGATGTTTCCTCAATGTTTATGACTGCTGTCATTAAGTATAATGTGGATTTTGTAATTTAGTGGATGCTGTTTGGGATGCAGACATTACAAAACCCAAGTGACACTTAATGACAACAATCATACAGTATACATTAATGAAGTGTAATTAATGTTCATTTTACATGTCATGTCATGTTTATGACAGGCTTTATGTCACTCTTATGTAGACACCTTCAAATCAAGTGTTGCCATGCACCCTATTTGCATACTGTTTATAGTACAGAGTTTTATTCCAAGGAAATCATAATAATAATTTGTTAGAGTGAAAGCTCCTTTTTAATCACACAGCATGGCATAGTTTAATGCTCTCTTTGTAAGGACTTCATATCATCTTCAGTGCCAGTGCCAGGCCCTATTACTGTAAATAGGATGAATAGTGTGTCTTACGCCATCTAGTGGTTGAGAGTAAAGTAAAGATACGCCATGTCTAGGAGGCACTCTCCTATCAGCAATGACTAGCCTGTGGTTTGTGTGTTGTTTCAAAACAGCGAATATATACAACATATCTAAATAAGTAACATCATAAAAATACAGACCATAAAACAATTTTTCAGAGTAATAAGTGTTCTTTTCCCTTGCTTCTGTTAGTATGCCGTTTAGACTGCTCTCTCTAGGGCACTTCTTCACAGCACAGTCTGTTTGACATTTTCGTCCACATCTGAGACAGATTCTGCATCCTTGTAGTTCTCTGAGTCTTCCTCTCTATAGGCCGGAAAGAAACAGATCATAGAGTTCAGAGACTGCACCATGAATCAGTTGATCACCAGACAAGTTTTTGGTCAATCTTTTTCTATGCTCTGTATCAGTCAGAAAGGGCCTGTGGCACATAGAGTGATGATGATGTGAGCAGTGTGAATAACCACCAAAATGCAATTTTGCCCCAACCCATACTCATAATATGTTACTCTGAACTGATACAAATATCAGTTCAGAGTAACATATTATGTTGTGACACTTCATTATGTAATAAAAGGACATTATGTAATAATTTATTTCAGGGTAATTCACATGTTGTGTAATACTCTACCACAAACTGTCTGAATCCCATGTCAACTTCCCAGATTTTCCCAGTAAATGATTACATACTGCAGTGGTTAGGCCTACCAAAACAGTCTGGAGTTTTCTTGTGAATGTAACAAAATGGTGGGTTATAGCCCATAGGCCTAATAAGTAACGCCTTCCAGTACCTTCTTTGCACCACTGGTAAAGTTGTGTAAGAAGATGACGGCCTAAAAAACAACAACATTCTTTAACCCTCCTGTGTTTTAGCCATCTTGTGTGTGTGTGTGTGTGTGTGTGTGTGTGTGTGTCTGTATGTGTGTGTGTGTGTGTGTGTGTGTGTGTGTGTGTGTGTGTGTGTGTGCGTGGAGGTGGTAAGGACTTGAGTGTGAGTTTAACCTAATAATGCGGCTCCTAAGTGCATGTGTGAGTAACAAACATAAAGGCATAAAGGCACATTTGGATACAAAATGTGGGGGTTATTTCTCAAAACATGTTTCTATAGATAAAGCCGTATTATATGTCATATATCATATCAAGACTGAATGGTTAACTAATATACTGTCAGAGTTTGGATATGCCCAGGGAATGTGTGTGTTATCGTAGATAAGCCATGGCAAGAGCATCCACTCTATCTGTGAGAAGCCATTAAGCCAAGCCTACAAGCTGTCAGCTGCTTGGTAATTGCATGATGACTCAAGAGTTCAAACCATGCTTGCGCAACTTAAAAACACCAGAACAATCTACAGCACCGTGTTAGCTTTGTGTTTGTCTCATTTTCACAGCAATAAAAGCAACGCCATGGAAGAATTCATATTTTTTAAAAAAAAAAACATTTTGTGGCACCAACGCAGATGTTAAGACACAGGGTATATCAAATTATAATCATCTACTCATTCAGCATGGTTAAGTAGTGCAATATCAAGCATTCCGGGCACAAATTGGAGATCTCAAATACTTAATTCCCTGTATTATAAGTGGTTTTGCCAATAGAACGAGTTTGAAGAACAATATAATTCCCAGCCTCTGAAATATCCAGGCTCTGCCTGCAATCATAGCAAATGACAGTTAGAGGAAAAAGGCCACACATACTCATCTCTGCCGTAAATGAGTCTCTTTGCAATCAGCACGATGAAGACGAGGAGGAGGAAGCCTGCTACTGCCGCCAGGCCAACCAGCCAGGGCTGCAGTCTGGTCTTGGTGGTGCCAGTCGTGGATTCCCTCATGCCATCTGAAGACAAAGTGCCAGGCAGGCAAGCTAGATCAGCTGTTACTCACCCAAGCAGTGTGCCAGCTCAACAGCCCTGTGACATTTTGTTTAAAGATATTTTTATGGGCTTTTTGCCTTTAATGTGATAGGACAGCTGAAGAGAGACAGGAAGTAAGTGGGGAGGGATCGGGAAATGACCTTGGGCTGGAATCAAACCCGGGTCCCCGACACGGCACCTAACCAACTGAGCTACTGCACCCCCAGCCCTGTGACATTTTTTTATGACTCTGTGTGTTTTGGGGATTTTGGTTTGAGGTGTCAGTATTTAGTCAACATGGTTCTCGAAACATGTCAAATTCATAAATTTCATATGCACTACAGATGTTATAAGCCGAAGTCATGTTTATGTTGAAAAGCACTCCATGCTAGAACAATCAGAATACAGTAGATTCACACAAGTGGTCATCACAGATTATTTTGCCTTTGTGACAGTTCTTTGTTAAATTATTATGCTTACTTTGTTAAAGTATTACAGTGAGTGACATAACAAGTCTTGGTAGTCCCCAGGAGAAGTTTCCCACACAACCTTTGATATCATCTGATGTGAACAAAGACAACTCAGCGCTGAGCCTGTTTCTGAAATGCAATTTATGCAGTATGGATGGCTGACTTACCGCTCTGAGCTTGGCAGACAGATAAAGCCAGCAGGGTGCCAGCTAGCAGGTATCTGTGAAGAGACATGGCGACGGGAATGTGTGCCGTCCAGCTTTTCCCACTGACTTCTGAAAGTGTCTTGGCCAGTGTCGTGAGACCAGACCCTCTCTGGAGGGGTCCAAAGTACAGGCTCAATCAGTGTGACAATAAATCACCACGAGACTAAAACAGGTAGTTTTATGGCCATGATACTGCACTCATTCAGTTCGCTATCTGTCAGGCAGCCATGGCTCTCGTCTTGGGGCGATGCAGCTGTAAGGTCTGATTGAAGACATCGGTGCTATGGCCAAATGTGCTGTAGACTTGGCCCGCGATGCTCTTCCCCTATTGTGGAATCGCTGAGATCTACGTTTTAATAATGGGCTGCGGTGAACATAATGGATGAGAAGTTCCCTGTTCAAGAGGGCCATCTGTCAGTCAGGCAGGAATCTTCTCTACTTCAGATGAGCAGAGATGAAAACGTGCCAAACATTAATGGTGCCAGCACCTGGCACTTGTTAAGCACGTCATAAATGGCATATTTTAATAGCCAGAGTTCCTGCAAAGGTGGATCCCATTCAGAAATGCTGTCAGATATTGAGCAAAACTAATTGTAATGCTGTATAATTAGTTTGGCTAAAATATGTGAAAGTGATGACTAAATTGGAGTGAAATTATACTGTATGATGTTGCTACAATGTCATTACATCTGGAGCAGAGATTTCTCTTCAGTGAAATAAATCAAACATTGATATTAAATATATTTTATTTATTAATATTATCTGTATTTCAGTATCCAACGTTCAATAGTCATTAGAACCCAAAGTCTATGGGTTTTACCTGAGGGAGAGACCACTGGGCAAGATTCCTTTTAGCTCAGTGGGTGAGACAAACATCTGGTTCAAGAAAAATGTGGTATACAGAGTTCTGCCTCAATGGCAACCATATTGCAAGACTAACAGTACCAGCACATGAGCTTGCATTCTACTTACATGACGATACAGCACTTAGTTTTGTTTTCTTTTTTTTGTTTCATCAATTGCAGTTCATTACCTTTTTCAGCAACAGGCTACTCAGGCATGACGGACTGGGTAGCAGCCTCCACCTCTGTCAAGCACTTCTCCCCACATACAACTGTGTCTGTCTGTGAGATTCTGTCTGAGTATGAAGTCCATGGTGTTGGCGATTCAGTCAACCAAGTCTGAACACATTAGGTGAATACCGTCTGTAGGGGCCCTCAAGCTTCTGTGATAGGTTTTAAGAGGATGGGCTGGGCAAGTGAATCAAAGCAGCCTTGTAGTGTGCGTGTAGAACTAGAGGGATCATTTGGGATGATCATCAAAGAGAGCATTATGCACATTTCTTTATCTGTGGAGTTTCTACGCGACTATCCTCAGAAAAGAACATCAGACCTCTGTTTTTGAAACAACAGTGTGTCTTCTCCAGTCTTGTATCTGTTTGTCTGTCTGTCTGTCAGTCTGTCTGCCTGTCAAGTTAGCTAGCTAGCTAGCTGGCTAACTGAAGCGTCCAAACGCCACACGCGGCCCGGTGCGTGGAGGCCGTGGCTCCCGACCGTCCGAGATGACCCAGATGGCGGGCGTGCTCTTGTTGCCCTCCAGCAGGACTTTGTACTCCTCAGCCTTCACCATGGCCTCTAGCTCGGGGTTGGTCTCCGGGCACCAGTCGATCTGGAACTTGTCCTTACACTCCCAGTAGGTCACTGCTTCCTCCTCAGGTTGCTCCCCGAACAAGTAGTCTACGGAGAGAGGCCATTTTTGAATTTATTTTACACACTTTAAACACATTACTTAACAGAGTTTATCTGGTGTCAGATTGACCAGGAAATATGTCTGTTTTAATGGTGAAATTGGCAGCGATTTTGTAGTTTTCTGTAGTCAAGGAATGTTTCTGTGCTAACAAGAACAAGAACAAGAATTCAAATTTGAAAGAAACTTCTGGGAAATGCAAAACAAGTCCTTCATAACCTTTTTTTTCAATAGACAGAGAAACTAATAGATGGGCTGAAACAATTGAACACTGTGCAGAGTCCAAACACATGGTTGTCCTAAATATGTTTGGCTTACATCCACTCAAATGACTACTTCATACAATGACAAAGTGTATCCTTTGTGTTTGATGCATGACATTTAAATCAAAACTGAAGTAGACTAAAAATAAAAACTGACATAAAATAAAAGAAGTAAAAATGTATTCCACCACTAAAACAGTTGACAAGGACGTATATGCCTCTTGAAACCACAGATATTTCCATTATATCTGCTGGCTGTTGATTCCTGTGAAGTCAGTAAAGGCTTACACTTTGCAATGAACCCGGAGAATAATAATAAAGATCCAATATAATAATAAGAGAATAATCAGAAAGATCCAAGGAACTCAAGAGGGATCCTTCTTGAGGGATCCTTTTTGAGTCTCTCAGATCTTTTGTTATTACTGAACACATCTGGAATCCCTGCCCCAAAGAGCACCAAGAAGGACTCACAGCCTGCTTTACTCGCAACAGACCAAATTCACCATTTTGTCTGACATCACTAGAGAACTAGATTTAAATGTACATACATTTCTGTGCCTTAGAGTAGCCTAGTCACATATGGAGAAGTTCTTACCTGCCATGTCATGGAGGAGGTCTTTGATGAGGTGCCTAATAATGGCGTAAAGAGCAATCAGTGCTCCGCTGGAGGCTAGCAGCAGGTAGATGATGTAGTTGGGCAAGGTGATGGCATCTCGGGCTGGGGGTCTGTAGCTTTCAAATAAAACTTCCTGAGGTTCATCCGAGTCCAAAAAAGTTTCAATCTCATCCATTCTACCTCCGTTTATTAGAAGGCCAGTAGCTGTCTTGACTGTATTGTCATGGTGTCCTGGAAATCTATTGTTTGCTTGTAGCACGTTGTGTTATTCTGCACAAATCAGAATAAATTATGAACAATATATTTAAACATTTTTAAAAGAACAATGCAAAATACTTACATCTTAGAAATGATTCAAAGAAACAGTTATTACCTACAAGATTTTCCATCATTTTTTTTCTCTGTATGGTGAGGCTGTAATCTCCTAATCCGTTGTTCGGTCTGAAAAGCAGTTTCAGGTGTGTGGATGAGGTGCTGTCAAAACATCCTAGGTCTGCTCGTAAATCATAATTTATATTTGACTTGCTAAGACATCGTGGGCCATGAAACTAGCATGACTGAAGTGCATCACATGCAGACTGCCTCAACAGCAGGAAACAAGGGAGCTAATGTACTTAGTGACATAAGCACTGGGTCAAGGGCACCATTCGGGATTTAACTCTGTCTTCAGAGGAGGTGCATGACCAAGGGTACTGATATCTGTCCTTTTTTAATGGTTATGTGCCACAAGATACATTGATGATATGCTGCATGTAGGCTATATTAAAAATGCTAATATGTGTTTTTATCTCTGAACATTTTTGTTTGTGGTATCCAGCAGACACCAAATAAGAAATGCTGGTGTAGGCTGTGTGAGGAAACAGGGTGACACGGTGACTGACTTAGTGAAATAATCAAGTACTTTGATGCTATATGGGTGCCCCATAAAGATCATAAAGCATGTCATTACTCACAAAAAAATGGTGTTTCCAAATATTAAGTCTCCAACAATTTTTATTTAT